>CABFWB010000009.1:253121-272511 GCA_902151455.1 Timema bartmani
AACGCGAGTTAAATACTTTATCTTTAAGTTTTTGTTTTTATATTTTAGTACCGCGTCTTACTACCCGTTTAGGGTATACGCCTTTTTACTAATTACACTAATGTGTTAGGGATTAGGAAGGCTGAATTTAGAGGATGTATACCCACATTTGCATGGTGGGAGAGTGAAAAACCACCCTCAATACACCTGACCGGGATCGAACTCCAACCTCCCTGTTTTCGGCAGGGAAGTCTAGTATAGTGCGAGAGTAGCGCCTTAGACCATGCTACCACCGAAGCGGGTGAGTTTTATTTAATTAAACTAAATATTTCTACTGCAAAACTAATGACATTAACTCGCATCACTCTCTAAATAGACTGCCGATTACGGGGAGATAAGCGTTAGACTCCCAGTCGGGTGTACTGAGTGTTTTTTGTTAGAGGTTTTCCACTCTATCTTCACGCAAACGCGGAACCACTTCTTCTAAATTCAACCCTCTTTACCCCAAACACATTGGTGTTTATTAGTGCTTATGCGTACAACCTGAACGGGTAGTAAGACGTGGTGCTAAAAACAGTTGAAGAGAGGAAAGGGGACATGTTCTAAGGACAAAAGACTATTGAATGGGAACAGCGGTGGACGTCTTTAAGGAAGTGGTTTACTGCTTTATCGCTAAGTGATTGCGAGGGAGGGTTTTGTTAGATGTGTTGCCATGGCAAACGCGCGTCTGAACGATAAAGTGGGCGGGTGAGTTTGCCGTAAGCCTCCCTACTCGTGCAAACAGACAGACAGACATACGTACGTGAGAAAGAGAAGAGAGGTCAAACTTAACCAATTCTTGGTAATAATGCAATTTTGTATGAAAAATGTTGGTAAGGGGGCAGGGGCGGATCCACAGAGGGGCAATGGGGTGTTGGGGGTTCGTGGCTATACCCTCAGGAACTATTCTAGTTAGTATTAACAATAATAATTAAAAAATTAAACCAATATAATCTATAATTATAGTCATTATTAGTTGTAATGTCACGTAATATCTCACTAACCCGTTGTTTCGCGTGTCACTCAGTGTCATTAAATGATCTACATTTTAAACACATAATTTAACTAAAAAAATAAATAAATTAACAATGAACTTGTATTTTTTTTCTTCAAATTTTCAAATTAATTTCTAAATTTCTCTGAAATTTATTCTTAAATTTTGAAGGATTTTTCAGTCAGAATTTGGTGAGGGTGAACCTCCCCGGACTCAGTCCCGTGAGAGCCCCCCCTCACGAAAATCCTGGCCGCGTCTCTTACCCCCTCTCATGAAAATCCTAGATCCTCCCCTCTAAGGGCGTAAGAGGTAAAACTAGCCAGCTCTGGTCGGTAGACACACCGACTAGATTCATAATTTCAAAATCTAAATTTTAGGCCTATTTAAAAATGAAAAAACCAAACTAATTTAGTTTTATGTTAAAAAACTACCATTGAAATCAAAAGCAACAAATCTTTGTGATATATATCCAGCCAGAAATAGTTGTCTTGTTAGCACCCAAGTGGTGATTAGAGTGGCATGTGCCAGGTATTGGGTCGTTGTAACCTGGACCTACTTCCCTTGGTGCTGGGAGAGACTCGGATTAGCGAGGTGCTACTGGTGGAGCAGGATAAGCGCGCCGTGGCGCAAGAGGTGGTGTCGTGGCCCAACCTACCGCGTTTGTCTGTGGGCGCGAGCGTACCGGAGCCTCTGCTGTCTCCAGGCTTCGTCAAGGACAGCAACATACTGCACTTCACACTGGAGTCCCTGTACCACGCTCTGCCGCGCATGACAGACCAACTCACTTATCAGGTTATAATACACGTGTACCAGCTCATATACCAAGCTATATACCTGTACCAGATCATGTAACAGGTTATATACCCGTACCAGATCATGTACCAAGCTATATACCTGTACCAGATCGTGTAACAGGTTATATACCCATACCATATCATGTACCAGGTTATATACCCATACCAGATCATGTACCAGGTTATATACCCATACCAGATCATGTACCTGGTTATACACCCATACCAGCTCATGTTCCAGGTTATACACCCATACCAGATCATGTACCAGGTTATACACCCATACCAGCTCATGTTCCAGGTTATATACCCATACCAGATCATGTACCAGGTTATACACCCATACCAGATCATGTTCCAGGTTATATACACATACAAGTTCAATTACCAGGTTATATACCTGTGCCAGCTCAATTACCAGGCTATAATGACTTACCAGCTCAACTACCAGATCATATGACTGACCAGCTCAACTACCAGGCTATACACCCATACCAGATCATGTCCCAGGTTATATACCTGGGCCAGCTCAATTACCAGGCTATAATGACTTACCAGCTCAACTAGCAGGTCATATGACTGACCATCTCACTCACCAGGCTATACTTACATGACACACTTCTTTGTTTGACATTGTTCTTCGTTTTTCTGCAAAACAAGGCGTGTGTATAGGAAGTTAAACCATTCACTTTCATAATATCTTATGGACACGAAAATCACGATGTTTGCCGGGAAAAGTAATTTATCTTTGCAATAAATTAAAAGCAATTATTAAATCTCTTAATATTGAATAAATAACTTTATAACTATAGCGTACTTATCCGGACCTGAACACCAGCATACCTTTTAATTTTGATATTTATCGACATGGTTTGTTATTTGTAATATCATCATCAGATCATCAATCTTGCGATATGTTAGTTGCAGCTCTCCACTCTTGCCTATCCTGAGACTTTTCTTTTTACATCCTTGTACTTTCTTCTGCCAACATCAACCGCTATCCGAGTCATGTTCTCCAGTCTTGAACTTTTCCCTTCCACATATCCTTTCTTCTTCAGACTATCAATTCTCAGTATATGAGCTATAATTCTCTTTGCTATATACCTTTCCAAAGTGTTCTTTCTTCCTTTGCTTTTCTTAGCACTTACATATCCTATACCATCTCCATCCATGACATTTTCAACATTCTTCTGTAGCACCACGTTTCAAATGTTTCTAATTGTTTCCTTTCACTTGCGCCAATGGTCCATGTTTCACATCCGTAAAGCTTAATGCCCCATACATATGCCTTAAGGAACCTTTTCCTGATTTCAATATTTATGCTAATAGAGCCTAGTAATATCTTATTGTTATGAAAAGATTTCTTCGCCTGCGCTATTCTACTTATAATAATAGTTTTCTTGCTTCTTTTATCTTCGGTCCTAGATAGCAGAACTCAATTACTTGCTCTAATTTTACTTCTAGTTCAATATTCATTTGACTTATTTATCATTTGCTGCACATAACGACTTTTGTTTTCTTTTTGTTGATCTTAATATTATATCCAATTTTTATTATTTCATCCATTCGTTTCAGTAGTTCTTGAGGATCCTCTTCACTTTCAGCTTAAACGGTAATGTCATTAGCGAAACGAAATGTGTTGGTAAGTTTTCCTCCTATTCTAATTCCGGACATGATTTATTCGTTTACCTTTGTTAGCGCTTTTTATACATAAGTGTTAAATACAAACGGAAATAAGTTGCACACTTGTCTAACCCCTTTTCTTATTTTGTTCCTCTTCATGCGCTTTAACTCAAATTATTTCTGTCCGAGTTTTTTTTATAAGTTCGTTCTTTGTACTTGATCCCAAATTTTCTCAAAATTTCAAACGTTTTATTCCATTCCACATTATCAACTTTAATAACATATAATCACTATAGTAAAATAAGTAAAATTGGAATATCACCTGTGATGAAAAGGCTTTAAATTGGAAACAAAAGGTTTCAATCCAAAGAAAATACAGAAAATCGAGTTTTTTTTAAAGAAAACATTTGGTCTTTTTTTTCTCTCGTCTCAGTTTAAAAACTCGAATAAAATATTTGAATGTAATTTTACAGTTATAATATAATAATAGTCTGCGTTTTATATGTTTAGAATCCTTTTCAAATTAATTTTTAATGAAATTAACTGTGGAAACGAAGCTCCTCTGTGCACGGGCGCGCCCTTAAAGAACTAATAATAAAACTCTTTCCTTATGTGACGTATAGCGCGATAGTGACGTCGATCGCACGGCAAGTTACCATAGCAACCAAAATTAGGTTGACATTCCAACTGCGATTTAGTGACCTGAGTTGTGTTAGTACCCTAGATTAATGGCTGTTAGATAGCAAATACGCCTGCATTGACGTCACAGAGTGGCGTTCCATTAGGAATTGTAAGAAGCTTAATTTATTCCTCATTCACTCCAGTTGGATCTACACTCGGTTTACCCTGAAACAGTCAGTATAGGGCAGTATGGCTCTCCATATACCATGAATCTCAACCTTGACCGATTACATTTCCCACTTGTGGAAAATAAGTACAGAAATAATAGTTTAGATATATTATATGCTCCCCTCCCCCTCCCAAGCCCTATATCAAAATACATTTATGGATGCGCCACTATAGAAGTTATACAAGACCAATACTTTTAATGGCGAATATTTGAAACGTTCATGTTGTAAACGAAGTTTGGGCTACACTAGCATTCTGGTATGAATAATCTTTTAAAAAATACAAACTTTTTTTAGGTTGACATTGAAAACCTTGTACCACTCTTTTAGTTTTAGTTTATGGATATTGATAATGTCTATAAAAAATGACAAATGCAAATAACGTGACATGACGTATAAATATATGAAAATGGTTTTATCAACTTATGTAACTGCCAAAAAAATTGCCTTCTCATTTGAATCGGATTATTCTGGTTCTATGGTGGTGAGTAAGTCAGGGTTTTAATCCCAGCCGAGTGTACTAAGGGCGATTTTCACTAAATGGTTTCGCATTCTTTCTCTACCCAAATTTGGGTACTTTTCCTCTCAAATAAGTTTTAACAACCTTTAAGTAGCTGTAAAAAAAAACTTTTTTTAAAATTATAAATAGGACTGTAGAACTTAATCACATATGAAGTTACGACAGGCCTAGCAAGCCGGTACCGGTAGTGGAAAATATATGGCTTGAATAAAAAACTGACCACAGGCTGGAAACAGTAGTGGATGTAAAAAAAAAAGTAACCTAACCAAACGGGGATCTGTCAGGCCGCCACACTGCTCCCCCCTGGGACTATTAAGTCTCCGGGTCGAGAGTTCCGGTTCGAGTCCGGGGAGCGCATGGACCAGCCCGACACGGACAACGCCAAGCGGTGGTTCGGTCTGCATCACGTCCAGGGCAGAGGCGCGCTCTCCGCTTACAAGATGACAGAGGACTTTACCGGCGTCGGCATACCTCTCGAGGAGGCGGCGACGGCGCGCGTCCAATGGAACGCGCTTCGCAGGTGCTGGGTGACGCGAAAAGAAGCGGATGCGCTATACGGTCACCTTGCTCGACGCCGCTGCTGGTTGCTCGAGGTCATGGCGTCTCCGTCGCAGGTTCAAGGTGCACTTGTCCTAACTGCTCCGTTTCGGTGGTCGAATGGTCTTAGGCGTCACTCTCGCAATAAGTGGCCTGCTGATGATGGGGAGATCGTGGTTTGAATATCGGTTGGGTGTACTGAGGCTGGTTTTTACCAAATTGTTTTCCCACACTCCTTTCACGCTAATGCTAATATACTTCCTATAAATATAACCTTCCTCGTCCCTAAAACCATTAGCACAATTAGTACATAAGCGTACAACCGGAACGCATAGTAAGACGCGGCGCTAAAAAAAATCTTGAGTTTTTCTATTGTCGGCTATAAAAGAGTTTTTAAACTGAATTGAAACATTTATATTTGTCACTTCAAAAATGATAAAGTCCAATTTTCATATAAAGAGCCTTAGCTGACAGCTAAAAAAGTTAATAATCTACTTTCACGTTTAAGATCACGTGATTTACTGTTGTAACTTTTTTTTTGCACTACACGCTCGGGATAGAGAGAGAGAGAGAGTGTGTGAAAAACGTTTATGAAAAACCATTCTGTACATCTGACTGGGCTTAGACCGCGACCTCCCCGTCATAGGCAATCTAATCTATTGCTTTAGACCATGCGGCCACCGAGGCGGGTAGCTGTCACTTTTGATATATGTATGCTAAAGTATCAATACCTGTAAAATAAAACAAAAAATAGTAAAATTGTACCAATCTTGGCATTAAAAAATAAGCTTGCATTTTTTAAAAGGCTTTTTAAATGAAATTGTTGAACTATAGATCTCGTTGAAGTGTTCGTTAACAAACACAAATTGCCGCCCCTCCACCTTTGATCGACAAGGTGGCGGTATAGCTGATATCCGGTGACGACGAATAACAGCTTTCCTCGGATGCAGGATCCGGGAAGATAAAACCTCGTGAACAGGGTGGCCACGGTCTACACGGGTTCCACCTGGCTGCTTACCTGAACCTAGAGACGCTGCTGTTCCCCGGGATAACGAGGGCACGGGTCGTCGGACAAGTGGTGTACTACAACCAGCAGGACGTGGAGCGACTCACGGGCGTCGACAAAAGCTTCTTCGAGACGCTGACCATCGAGCCTGTCAGGTAGACATCTTGACCGCGTTACTTTGTTTGTCATTTAGACACCTTGTCCGTGATACTTTATCTTTCGGTTAGACACCTTGTCCGTGATACTTTATCTTTCGGTTAGACACCTTGTCCGTGATACTTTATCTTTCGGTTAGACACCTTGTCCGTGATACTTTATCTTTCGGTTAGACACCTTGGCCGCGCTACTTCGTCTGTTAGGTAGACACCTTGGTCGTGTTTCTTTGTCTGTCAGGTAGACAATCTGACCACGCTACCTGATCATGGAGCAAGTAGGCCTAATAGGATTATATAGATTCACCCAGGAATAACTTGGTAGGCACGGCAATAATTTTCTTCATTTTCCTATATGCATCCAGATTATATCTGCAATTTTATCATATGATGTCAATTTTGACAGGTCCTACTATTTTTTAAGTTCTCGAAGAGTATTTTCTTATGGGGATATGTCTTTTTAATTTACGTGTATTAATCAAATTTTTAAGTGTATTGCGTCTTATTACCAGGTAGGGATATCCACGAAGTATATTAACTGCTTTTAACACATGAAGTTTATGGTACATTTTGAGGAAATCCATAAATATTTGCCTAAAGAGAGTAAGTAAATAAACACCATTCTAGATAAACATTAATCCACCTGTCCTGGATTAACCTTAAGCTTTCCAAATAAGAGTCAGAGAGTTGAAACCCTTACACCAACTATTCAGTTTATGACTCACAGTTTAAACGGAAATTTGTTTGAATTTCGATACCATTTTCCATTATTGTGACGTTAACAATTATTGTATTATATTTACTGAAACGCTTTTGTTGGACAATAGATCAGAACTTTGTTTTGAAATCCCTACCGAAAGCCTGCGGTTTGTAATATCGTCACGTTTTTAATATGTGTACAGTTATTGCAGGGTCTGATTTTGCGTGTCCCTTATGGCTGTTTCGTGGATTACATCAAAACATATTTTCGTTAAATACTTTTTTTTTTCAGTCATTTTAATTTACTGCATATCCAAGTTAGAATAAATTCTAGTCCAGCAAAGTTTGGTTCAATATTAATTTGATTATCTTGTTTATAAACTAAATGTTACTTGACCAATAACATAACGGATATTTTTTATTAGCACCGCGTCTTACTACCCGTTCGGATTATACGCATTTGTACTAATTACTACCCGCCTCGGTGGCGTAGTTGGCTAACGCGCTAGTCGTGTTGAGCTCGACCGCTGAGGACGGGGAGATCGAGGTTCGAATCTCGGTCGGGTGAACTGGGGGTGGTTTTTCCTAAATGGTTTTCCACTCTCCCTCCACGCAAATGCGGGTTCACTTCCTCTAAATTCAACCCTCCCCATTTCTAATCCATTAGCGTAATTAGTACTTAAGCGTATAACCCGAACGGGTAGTAAGACGCGGTGCTAAATATTATTACTAATTACTCTAATGGTTGTAGGGATTAGGAAGGCTATATTTAGAGGAAGTGTATCCGCATTTGCGTGGAAGGAAAGTAACATACCATTTAGAGAATCCTAATTACACCCGACCGGGATTGGAACCCCGCTCTCTCCGTCATTGGCAGTCCAGTTGATTGTGAAAGTGACGCCTTGGACCATTCGACCACCGAAGCGAGTCAACGGAAAGTTAATATAAAATTTCCAATGTCACCATATTTCGCCTTTTTTAAGCTTTAATAGGGAAGACAGAATATTTAAAATATTTGTTGCAACGTCACAAATAACAATTTATGTTCCAAGTTTTTTTAATTTTCTATAAATCAATTAATTTTGCTTATTTATGAAAATGAGTTCTAGAAATATTCTTGGAGGCATATTTCTCTTTAAGATTAAAAAAAAAATACTCAAAAGAAAGGTGCTTTAAAAAAAATCTATTCAATGCTACGCGTTATGTTTACCTGAAGAAACGGAAGATGATCATGATAAGTTAAAGAAGAAGGGAGGAGGAGAGGTTTTTCAAGACTTTTGGACTTGAGATCCAACGTTCATCATACGTTATCTCTAAATTTATCAAGTAGACAAAACTATTAATGTCTTTGGAGAAAATAAAAGTCCGAATAGTCTCGATGGGCACTAGGGTACTAAAGCACGGTGCACGTATTTTCTAATTTCCTTTATTATAGTCCTGGCCAATAGTCACAATACCTATAACAGGCCAGCAGTGAAAATAACACAGGTACCTTAAAAACATAAGAAAACAAAATAAAGAATCATAGCTAAGTAATGATACATACAAATAAAAAAGTTACTACACGATAATAATAATAATAATAATAATAATAATAATAATAATAATAAAGAAGATGATGATGATAATGATACAAATAAAATGGAAAGAAGAGTAAACATGGATATGTTACATCAAAACATTTCTATGAACGAAGTAAAGGTAATTAATGCGACGTTGTTTACTTAACTTTTAATACGAGTTGATACGAGCCATTCTCACGAGCTAATAACCGGGGATTAGGTACACTATTCCGTTCAAACCAGAAAACTTATCCAAATGAGGTTTTCTTCACGCTTCATTTTACACCAGAGAAAGAGGAGAGCAGTTTAGTAATTTTTTTATTTTAAAATAATTACTATTTTGAAATTCTATTGTATTTTTTTTCTAATGTGGCAAAACGGTTGAACTTATTAAAAAAAAAGTTTAACACATAAAACCGCACTGTGATGAGATACCTGGTTCGAGTTGTATTACCTACCAAAGTTGGGTGCTATTCGTGAGGTGAGACGGTTTCTTAAGTTGGGAATGTAGGGAATGTGAGTGAAGGGTGGAATCTTTCAGTTTTAACATAAAAACTTTTTTTGGCCGAGAGAAATAAAATAATTCTCTAGTACAAACGTGGAGTTTAATTTTCTTCACATGGTTATATCAACAGTAATAGTTGAACATCTGTCATGAGCAAAGCGGCATAGGTTGAGAAACTTTTAAAATTAAGAGAAAAAGTTATCATTAAATTCCAGGACACCCTTGACAGATATTAAACAACTATTGATATCACCATGTGAAGAAAGTTAAACTATTTGTTTCTACTGGAGAAGTATTTGCTTTATTTTCACACAAAAAAAAAGTTTTCCCTATAAAAATCGCAAAATCACTACCCTTAACTCGTGTTCTCTACACTCCCACCTTAAGACGCGTGAATGATTGACTTGACTCCAGCTACGCTCGCTCCAAGAAGCTGGAAGGTGGCCGCTCCGGAAGCAAGGCAGCCACGCCCCCTCTTTCACCTGATCCCGGCGCCCCCGTAGCCTTGGTGGACGACGCCGGTCGTCCGATGTTGGTCGTGGTAGAGGTCGAGCTGCTCAAACCGCTAGTGGCCCGCAGGTGATGTCCAGTAGTAAACAAATCCAAGCGTTATATACTATTTCATTTCTCAACAGCTTCGCACTATCCGTTCAGCTTACACGCATGTATGGTATTTACGCTAGTTTGGTAGAGACCAGGGAGGTATAATTTAGAGAAACTTTATCTGAAATTGCGTGGAGAAAGAGTGAAAAACAATTTTTTTTTAAAAACACCCTCAGCTCACGCGGCCGGGATTCAAAACCCAATATTCCTGCAATTGGCAAACCAGATTAAATGAGCATGACATTTAGACCGTGCGCCCACTGATGAAGGTAACCTGAGGTGTTGAAGGCAGGACAATATAAACGTGACTTTTACAACTAAATTGCGTTAAAACTATATGACACCATGTAATTCATTGAATCGTTGATACCTGAATTAGAATAATTTCCCCCACTAGTAATTTGACTGCAAAGACCACGATAACTATAAATTACTAGTGGGGGAAATTATTCTAATTCAGGTATCAACGATTCAATGAATTACATGGTGTCATATAATAATAATTATAATAATAATAATAATAATAATTATTATTATTATCATCATCAGCACCACGTCTTACTACCCGTTCGGGTTATACGCACTTACGCTAATGTGTAATGGTAGGGTGATTGTGAGATGAAATGGAGGACCTACAGTTTAACGTGGAATCCAAACCACGGTGGAGGCCTGGCATTCCTCACATTCACAAGTTGTGATTAATACACGTCTTGTCAGAGGTGAAGGAAGGGTTTGGCTATCAGATAAATCTTTGCTGGGACTGAGGATTGAACCCTGGACCCCCAGCACAGAAGTTTGACACCTTACCCCTAGACCACCAGGTCACCTCACAAGTGTTATTAGCTCCTATAATAACCCTATTATAGTTACTTTCGTTCGTACAACCTAAATACTAGAATATGTCCCAATCAGGATTTGAATTAAAGGCTCTCACTGATGTTGGTCTGCATCTGAAGCCACGGGTGGGTGCAGGTATTTATCGATAAACGCAAAATTGGGACTGGAGCATGAAGCGAAACATTGCATTCTTGTACATTACGTCCAACCTGTACAGTAGTTGTATTACCTTCACTGTGTACACTATGGCACTATTTTATTAGCAACGCCATAGTGAAACCATGCAAGGTAAGCCTGTAACAAAGGGGACATGGTGTGTTAGGTCAGTGGAACAACTGACTTCACGCGTGTCGGAGCTGATACCCCCGGCCCCCAAGTTACCGCAGCATATCATGGCGGCGCAGCTGGCGGAGGAGCATTACCGCCAGGCGGTGCGCGCCTCCTGCGAGCTCCTCACTCGTGAGTTCCGAACCTTCGCCCCCAATTCTGACCAGAGCGACGATGACCGCCTGCACAAAGAGTTCGACGCTCACCTGCGTGAGTCGGGTGCTTATCAAAAGCTCCTGGAGTCACTGAGAGGTAGGATCTCCACCCTAGTCAGCGAGAAGTGCCAGGACGTGTCTAATCTGTTCTCGGACCTGGACATGCAGGGGATGGTTTCTTCCGCTTACGTGTACCTAGTGGAAGAGATGCACGCCGTTGTGAACAGCCTGGTGGACCTAGGGCAGATCCCCGCGTCAGTCCCGTCTCAGCTAACAACTGACCAACTGCTATACTTCTCAGAGGAGGCGTTAGAGTACGGGGACAAGGAGAGGGCTGACCAGTTTCATCTAGAGCGCATCTCTCGTGACAAAAGCAACCCAAGGTTCTGGCTAGACTACGGCGTCTTCTGCTGGAGGCTGGGTCGCGCCGACAAGGCGGTGGAATGCGTCAAGGAGGCGTTGTCCCGGGACATCAGACACCTTCACTCCATGCTGTTGTACGGCATGCTATTGGCACAGAGGGACACACTCCAGGAGGCGGAGCTATTCCTGGAGGCTGCCACCAGGTTCTACCCCGGTACTTTGGAGCCGTGGGTGGTCCTGCACCTCTTTTACCTCAAGACGGACAACAATCCAGGGGCGGACGTCACACTGCACATGATCCGGAAGATCATGTCTGGTTGCCAAAAGATGAGTAGGTTGAGTGACTCCTTGTCGTGGAGTGCACGGCTGTATGACAATGACACGGAGTTCCTGTGTACTACTGTGATGCTACTGCGCATGCACGCCTTAGATTTCGCCGAGATGGCACTGGCCCAGGAGCTGCTGCACCACGGCCCATCCACGCCGTACTTCTATTATATCTCCGTCTGCCACTACTTAGGGGTACGTCTAAGGTTCGGTTGTGGGTGAGATTATTTAAACGGATCAGTAATGGTGTAAAATCAGTCGAAATAATTCTACTCTTGTAGCTCTAGTTCCTAGTACATGTTGGGAACCAAAGGTTGTAGCCTTAAGCTCAGTGTGTGTGTATATATGTGCCGTGTCAGGGTGAGCCGGGGTTCGCCGTCCCTCATATGGAAGACGCGGTGCGTAAGCATGGCAAGGACTGCAGCTTGTGGAGTTTGATGGGCCATTGCCACTATCGCCTGGATGCCCACGACAGGGCTGAGGAGTGCTACCGGTACGTGGGTGAGTCGTTCGATAGGCCTGAAGATATCCACCTTGTGGGACTCAGGCTCGCCGACTACCTAATGAAGCACAAGGATCACCGTCTTGCCAAGAAACATTACCTGGAGGTACGCATATTTTACCATCTGGGCGATGTTGGACGTCATGCTGACATTCCAGCGATACCTCCAGGAATCTACCACCAGCGGGCCTATTGCCGACATGTTGTGTGATTGTCTCGCAATTGAGAGCCTCACCATGCTATACTGGAAACTGTAATTTCATTCTTTAAAGTTGCTACCCACGGGTTTAAAATCTTGCAATTGGAGTTGAGTCATCTACTTTCGTATGATCTTGCTCTTTAGCACAAAATTACGAGCTTACAATCTAGAATGTCATGGGTTGTATAATACATTTTTATGAACACACATTTCAGCCATTCTAAACAATATAAAAAGGAAATACTTTGTTTCGTTTCATCTCTTTTACGTTTGTGTGAATGTGTGTGTTATAGATGGGTACATACAAATAAAATAGCAGATTGACGAGTAGTTTATCTCATTACTCCTTCAAGACATTCATTTAGATTTAAAGCGCACTGTTTATTCAATCTGAACAATTTGATCAATCACCTTTCACTTAGCTTGAAAGCCTCTTTACGTTCACGAAATATACGTGGCCCTAAATTAGATCAATTTTCAAACTCGCCAATTTCCCTCATCAGAAAATATCTCATCATAGCTTTCACCATTTTAACTTTTGCCTAAAAAATTATTTCGAACTATATGTTGCGAGTTTGACAGTTCCGAGAGGTTGAACCTCGGTGGGATCTATTCCAATGAAACAAATCTCTTTCCATAACGCCAAGTTCTGTTCATAACACCTGGACGCGGGACTAATTTAAATTAATTGAATTGTGGTCCCCTTCATATGGGCAGTGCCGTAATTATTACAACGATTTGCAACTTATGTGTTGATATTCATTGATGGTTTATACTATAATGCAGCTTATACGATTGGGCCATTGTATACTCGGTCAAGGTAAGACTTCTACACTTCAGGGTAAACAGAGTGTACTCGTGAAATGTTATTGTGAACTTGGCCCCCATATGACCAATCAGGCATAGGCTCTGCGCCACACACCCGTTTATTTTCTTATACACCTGGCCAATGTGTGTCTCACTGAGTGATGAGAACATTTCACAGGAACACTCCGTTTACTATGAGAGTGCTTGCACTCTTTCAAAGGAAATGAAGTGTACAGTTTAAAGTAATTGATACCCTGATAACACTCTACGCTATGGCCCTTAATATGGATGAATCCTGTATAAAGCTAGGCCTATAGCCCGATTTTATTGTGAGGAACCTTCTGAAAGGCCCCTTTTCCTACCTGAATCATACCACATGGAAGGATTCATTTATAGGGAAAAAAAGGCTTTCCAGATTGTTCTTCGTAATAAAATCTGTGGTGTGCGTCCTGTGGTCAGGTGTGTGGTGTGTCTCCCTCCCCTCGCTCGTGGCTAGGGGCCGCCGTCGCCTGCTACATGCTCAACGAGCTGGACGACTGTGAGCGCGCCCTCGCCGCGGCTAATGCCTTGGACAACACATGCCCGGTGACGTGGGGCTACCTGGCGCTCGTCAACTTGCAGTACCATCGCCAGCCGCAGTTCCAACAGTGCCTGCGTCAGGCGCTACGCAACCGGCTCAAGACCAAGGACGAGGCTCTGATGAGTCGTATCAATGCTCTTCGGGAGTCCATTGGCTACCTGGACCCTCTGCCCTTCTCACTCAACGCCAAGCCGGCTTGACTTTGTATCTGCGTGTTTATCGATATTTGTACGATTCTCACTTTCATATAAATAAAATATTTTTGTTGGTGGTAGAATGTATTTAATATAAAATGCATTACATTTAATGGATGACAGTTTAAAACCAGATTTACCCATCTAGCCTGGCTGCCTTATCCATTTAACCTAATTTAATTTCACTCCGTCTTACTGCTCGTTCTGGCTTTCGCATATATATTTTAATAACGCTCCTAGGGAAGAATAAAGGATTGTTTTGAGGAAATGTACCCACATTTTCGTGAAGGGAGCGTGGGAAACAATCTAACCACCCCCACTACACACAACATTTTCAACCAGGTGACTATCTTTTTTTTTAGGCATATTGTAGCTCCTCATTTATATTATCTTATGCAACATACAAACATGTTGGATGGGGTGAATATAATACTAAATAGCATTATCTCTTAAATATGACGCTTAAATTAAAAAATTCTCAAAAAGTAATTGATTAGTGATAAAAAAAAGTAATTATTTAGTCTTGATTAGCCATGTCATTTCATGATAGCTGCCCATTCTACTGGGAGATATAACATTCTCCCGATTATTACAAACCCAACATTTTTTGTCATTAACCTTAAATTCTCGATTAGCACCAAATGAGAGTTCTTAAGCTCAAATTGCTCGATCATATCTAAAATATAGCTTTATATCATCAAAATAATCATATCCAAATTGGAGATTCTAACTTCAAAATGGTAGCACGCACGCACGCACGCACACACACACACACACACACACACACACTCTCTCTCTCTCTCTCTGCGGACAGCTACTGGCCATGACTGAGGACAGTTGTAATTTAACTTATTAAGAGCCTAACTTACCACACAGATGACACCTATACTCCAAATATCTTACGAATGGACGTAACTGACATCTAGAAGAGGCTACAAATGTCCAAATTTAAGAAAAATCAAGGTATGACTTTGGTAAGTGGAATTGAAACCAGAGAAACAGTTTTTTTTACCATATAAATATAATTATTTAAAAAATATCTACGAAACCGATTCCAATTTGCTGTTGTCAAATAGAGAAGGCAGAAAACCGCACTTCTATAAGTTTTCTAGTTCGAGTCGAACGTAATCTTGTATAATTACAATTTCATGGTGAACTGGCCGTGAGATGAGTCTTAGCTCTTAAGTAACCAAAGACGGGTATTTTGATGCCTCACTCGGGTAGAGGACTAACAACCCCTGCACGCATACCCATCTCATTTGCGCAAATCATCTCGGGTAACGTGTTAAAATATGAGCAGAGGGAGAGTTTGTGTTTCAAAATGTATTAATAAAGCTTTAAATAGTTTAATTAAGAGTAGAAAAAAATACACTTTTGTTTTAGTAAGAAGAGATACTATTTTATGAGTATGAGTATAAGAAAGTTTAAAGTGCTAATATAAAAGACCAAACTTATTTAATGAGGTTAGTTACCATGTTTAACAAAGTAAAGTGATAAGTGACTATAATAACTAGAAACCAAATACTAAGGCGTCACTCTCACAATAGCTTAGATTGCCAATGACGGGGATATCGGGGTTTGAATTCTGGTCGTGTCTACTAAGGGTGATATTTCCTAAAGGGTTTTCAACTTTACCGCCACGCAATCGGGGTTAGACTTCCTATAAATTCAACCTTCTTCATCCCTAACACATATGCGTAGTGAGATGAGATAACCTAAAAACATTTAAAAAAATAAACTTACGACACTTCCAAACGTCTTATAGTGATAACGACAGCCTTTTATAGTTTTCCTAGGTATTGAAAATCTTAATATTGGCACTTGGTTCTTTTTGCGCCCGAACAAGATTAAAAAAGTATACTATAACATATTGTGTGTTTAGAATGGGATTGGTCTCCTTTCCACTGAAAACCATAAATGATACAATCTTCAGAAGTATATACACGACCGAGATTGACCTCTCGGATCAAGTGTTTGACACGCTTTATTACAGTCCAATTTTCATAAGAAGGGCACGTGTGCACCTTGAAATATGAGTCTTAAAATTTTGAGTAGATTTTTTAAAATTAGTTAAAAATTGGGCTATAAGAAAAAAGGCCATGGACAACGCAGGGCCTAAAGGCGATAACTCTAAAGATACCTTCCACGTACAGTCACTAAACTAAAAACATTTATCTCCAGTAACGCCGGGTACTTTGACTATTGTACAATAGATTGTTGTATGGGGCCTAGCAAGTCGGTAGTGGAAAATACTCGCATATGGCTTGAATAAAAAAACTGACCCAGACCACAAGTTGGAGACAGTAATGGATGTAAATTAAAGAGTGAGGTATGAAAGAATTAATGGAGGTGTAACATTACAATTACACGTTAGTCAATTAAAATTATTACTACTATTAGTATAAAGATTGTTTAGATGTTACGTTGTTTTGGTTAAGTTAAAGACAAAGCAAACTAGCCTTAACTTTAAGAATCAAATAGCCAAAGCTATTATTTATCCTTTTTAGTGAGGATTACTCCATCTATATATCATATTCTGAAAATTGAAAAATGACACCTGGACACGGGAATCGAACCCGGGACTTTTGGCTTATTACGTCAATGCTCTAACCACTGAGCTATCCAGGAACCGTCCCGTGCCCAGGGTCATTCTTCACTCATATTTTAATCAAATATGTGTAACGATTTCCGCACGTCCTTAACAAACTCTGCCTTAAAATATGAATGAAGAATGACCCTGGGAACGGGACGATTCCCTGATAGCTCAGTGGTTAGAGCATTGGCGTACTAAGCCAAAGGTCCCGGGTTCGATTCCCGTGTCCAGGTGTCATTTTTCAATTTTCAGAATATGATAACCTTAACTTGCCTAATTATATTAAATAAGTAAAATAAACTTTTAAAAAAAAATCAAATACTAAAGGGACTAATTTTTTCTCTCGACTAAGTGTACAGCCCTCAAGCTTGGTTGCCTTAGATTATAGGGTTGGATATATAGACTCTCTCATTCTATATGGCGGTGTTTTGTTACCTACGATAACCCTTTATTAGCCCTTTAGCATTTGCCTTCTTTATATACTTTAGTCCACTATATATTATATAGTGAACTAAAGTGGGTGTAGGTTTCATGTGGGCGAAGTAAGAAATTTTCGCTCAAAAACTTCAGTCTTAGGGCCAGTTTCACAGTCAGATTTAGTACGCCTCAAGTGCGGCGCTATACTAAATACAAGACGTCACCTACCTGAAATTGAATGGAGTGGGCCAGTTTCATATGCGAAACTGGCCCATTCCATTTTGGTCTAGGTAGGTGTCGTCCTGTATTTAGTATCGACTCGCACTTTAGGCGTACTAAATATGACTATGAAACTGGCCCTTTGTTCAAGATCTCACCCAATTTATAAAGTTACCGCGGGTGTCTTGTATCAAAATAATATTCTGTATTCATGGAACTTATTTCGAGTCGTAAATGAATTTACTACAAATGTTTATTTTAAATTAATTTTAGTGTGACACTTATTTTTGTCATTTAATAAACATCTTAAATTTCGTCCTACTAACAGCAATTTATTAATTTCGATATGTGTGATTTTGTATACTTTACTTTTTATTATAGTAAACAAGTTATTTTTATTAACAAGTTCTGTATATGTCTTCTTAACACTTTCGCTGTTTATTATATAACACGCCAAATAAATAAAACTATATAGCTAATTAAAAATATAGTTAGATAGTTATAAGAATTTTCACTAAACTTTAAAGAGATCCTTTATTCAACCACTTGTTGATACACATAGTAACTGATGAATTAAATGTAATTATTAATTGTACAACCTAAGGAAAAAATGCATTTCTTTTATTCATCACGAAAGCGTTCGCCGTCCTCTTAAGTAGCTGAAACTTCAACTCAGGTGCTGACAAACCACCTCATGAAGAGATAGGATTCGAATCCCGGCTGTGACAAATTTAAGTCATCACAATATGGAAACCCATTTAGGGAAAAACACCCTCAATACACCTGACTGGGATTCGAACCTCAATCTTAACGTTATCCAGTTTATAGTGAGACTGACGCTTTAGACCATACGGCCACTAAAGTGAGATGCTAAGACCCCACTGGTAGCTGTAACTGCTGCACTTATAGTTAACTTGGAATTACTTTCGCCCCTTATCATAGAGGGAGGATAGAGGTGACCTGGCGGTCTAGGGGTAAGGTGTCAGACTTCTGTGCTGGGGTCCGGGGTCCAATCCTTGGTCCCGGCACATATTTATCTGATTGCCAAACCCTCCCTTCACCGCGGAAAAGACGTGTATTAATCACAACTTGTGAATGTGTGGAATGCCAGGCCTCCACCGTGGTTCGGGTCTCGCGTTAAACTGTAGGTCCTCCATTTCATCTCACAATAACCCCACCATTACACATTAACGTAAGTGCGTATAACCCGAACGGGTAGTAAGATGCGGTGCTAATAATAATAATACATAAATGGGGTTGGGTAATGCTTTAAGGTCTTGAAGCACAAGGCCCGCCAAGGTGTGAATAAATACCATTATCATCGACACTTCTTAGGAACATTTGTGGACTGATGAACGGTACCAATTAAAATAATCCTTGTGAAAGTTTTTCTTCAGATGCTCGAAATTTTATCCGAAAAGACAACCGCAATATTTTAGAGTGAAACATTTAAAAATGTCGATGGACAGAAGGAATCAATCTTGTCCAGTCTAGTGACGAGAAGGTCTGGATTGAAATCCCGGCCCCATGTACTGAGGGTATTTTTTCCCTAAATAGTTTTCTACCCACTCTCTCCACGCTTACAGGGAATACACGCCCTTTAAATTCTACTTTCCTCATCCTTACTCCAGTAGCGCAGCAGATATGCGAATAGTTCGGACGGGTAGTAGGATGTGTTACACAAAATAAAATGTATGCAGTTATAAGGTAATTTTCGTTGACCTCTATATCACGGTTTCTTAAACGAGTTTTCTTTAATACTCCATTCTAGGTTTTTGAGTGGTTTTGGATCAAATGAGAAATATAAATAACGAATGTTTTTATTTAAAAATGGAATATATACAGTTATATTTAATATGATTAATTACATTCACGAACTTTATATCACGAAATCAATGGAAACCATTAGTTTATCTTAGTTAATTATATGAGAATGATTATTAAAATTAATTCAGAGTAATCATGCCGAAAGAAGTTTATTTCGGCAATAAACTAAAAAAAAAAAAAAA
>CABFWB010000009.1:272825-316357 GCA_902151455.1 Timema bartmani
AAAAAAAAGAATGAAAGAATGTAATCTACGATAATTTTCAACAATTCTTTAATAGTCTACATTTTCATTTCACTCACGTTTGTCGAGGCTTGCTGCGATCCTCATATTTTTTCACGACCCCTGGATGGATCGTGACTCGCCGTTTAAGACCCAGTGCTCTAGATTAAATACCCCTCGAAGGGAAACTTCGTTCTCATGCCCTAAACTCTTCGAAACAAAAGCGGTTTATCTGGGTCGTCGTCATACCTACATCCGGAATCTCTACTGAGCTAGTCAACGGACCCGGCAAGAGAACTACGGGTAATAATGGGGAAGTAGGGTGGGGGTGGAAGGAGAGTTAGTACTTGTAAAAAATATCGAAAAACTCACTTCAAACCAATCTTCTCAGGGATTCTCAAATCGGGTAAAAGTCCAAATGAGGCAAAACATCAACTGTGGGGAAAAAAAGCAAATAGGGCAAAATATCAAATGGGCAGGATTGCAACATTATGATGATGTTATCTAGAGTCAATAACCTCAATGATAGGTTAGAGGGGTGAGGCTATATCAGACAGATAGAAAAAGTTACAAGATCTACTTTCAATACAATAATAAAGTTAAAATATTATCAATTTTGGCCATAAAAATATGTTTGTATTTTAGTGGTCCAAAAGTCCACTAGTAAGAAAATAAAGGTATAAATAAGTTCATTTAAATTTTATTTCATTGTAAAGCCTATTCAGGATTTGGTTTATCTTCAAATAGTAAACTTATTTTCCAGGTAAGATCTCTGTGTGGTAACTATTCTATAATTTCAGATTAGTTACAGAAAACCCGCTTCGGTGTCCGCATGGTCTAAGGCGTCACTCTCGCAAAATACAGAACTGCCGATAATGAAGAGCTTGGGGTTTTAATCCTGGTCGAGTGTACTAAGAGTGGTTTATCCTAAATGAATTTCTGCTCTCCTTCCAGCCAATACGGACACATTTCTTCTTAATTCAACCGGCCTCATCTCAAACAATTAGCTCAATTAGTAGATGAACGTATAACCCTTACAGGTAGCAAGACGTGGTGCTCTAAAGAAAAACTGTGACACTGTGACGCACAGAATGATGACCCCTTTCTATAACAGACGTCGCCTAATTTTGGGGACATTTACAGACATATGGTTAAATCTCGCCGACTAATTTTTTCCCTGTCTTGTTAGATAATTTAAAATTTATATGGCTTGGATAAAATTGTTCAAGTCTTTGTCTAAAAAGCGTAAATGTAAGATCCATTCAATATTTAATCCCCTTGCCTTTTAGTTCCAGCAGTGCTTGCATTTATGTCATAGAACAATTATCCTTTCTCTATGGTTCTATTTAGAAAGCGGTCACATCCTTCAGATGATCTAACTTGTTGACACTGTCCAATGACACGAGTCCAAGGCCGTAGCCAGCCAATAATTTCAGGGGGCGTTGGGGTTGGTGAGTACATCCTCAAATTGCCAGAGGCTAGGACAAATTCTAAATATAAAACACCTCTAGAAGCTTTCTGAAGTGTTTTTTTTACAATAACATAACCCCCTAACTGCCGTAGGCTAGAAAAAATTCTGAATATTAAACACCTATAGAAGTTATATGAAGTGTTTTTTTTTTGCAACATAACCCCCTAACTGCCGGAGAAATAGGAAAAATTCTAAATATTAAACACCTCTAGAAGCTATTTGAAGTGTATTTTTGGCAACATAACATCATAATTGCGGAAGGGTAGGAAACATTCTAAATATTAAACACTTCTAGAAACTATCTGAAGTGTTTTTTTATTGTAACATAACCCCCTAACTGCCGAAGGCTAGGAAAATTTCTAAATATTAAACACCTCTAGAAGCTCTCTGGAGTGCTTCTTATGGAAGCGCAGCCCCCTAATTTGTACTTGTATCTTAATTTTGATATTGTTTGAACCATAAATAAAGCCATATATATTTTGTTAATCCAATTTCTGGGGGGTTTGAACCCCCAAAACCCCCCTCTGGCTACGGCCTTGGACACGACATTAAAAAAAAGTGCCTGTCAGGTGTATTATGTGCTATTTAAATGACAGCTATTTTCTTTGGAACCTATCAGTAGTTTTCAATTGTCTTGCCTCTAAAAAGAGAGAGAGAGAGAAAGCTGGTTAATTTAGTTTATATATTATTAAGGTGACCTGGCGGTCTAGGGGTAAGGTGTCAGACTTCTGTGCTGGGGGTCCTGGATTCAATCCTAGGTCTTGGCACGGATTTCTCTGATTGCCAAACCCTTCCTTCACCTCTGACAAGACGTGTATTAATCACAACTTGTGAATGTGAGGAATGCCAAGGCCTCCACTGTGGTTCGGATTCCACGTTAAACTGTAGGTTCTCCATTTCATCTCACACTCACCCTACCATTACACATTAGTGTAAGTGCGTATAACCCGAACGGTGGTAAGACGTGATGCTAATAATAATAGTATTAGTAGTAGTTTATATATTCTCCTTGTTTGCCATTGGAGGGTTCTACCCTCAGTACCGCTAAGGATAAGAACACATGGAGCGGGCTGACGCTACGCGGAGAGAACGCTACCATCCATCATATATAACTTATGAGCCATAACAGACAGGCAGCGACGTAAGGCGGATCATGGCCGATCCACTTTAGAACAAAGTAATTTGTTTTCAAAAGCGATTTGACGTGACCAAATGTACGTCGAGCTCCTGATTGCCCAAGTATTTGCCGGGCCACAGGTTTGTTCCAGTTTGTGGTGTGCTTCTTCAAAACATTCAAGACTTTCCTGAGAATATAATCAAAGGCCGTGGTTGATATCCGTGTCTACTCGACAAATTGTGACTCATGTCTCCATAGCACGGGAAACAAATGGTGATGTTCCCCCATGAGCGTAGGGAGAATTTAAAATTGGGTAGGAGGTTTTCAAAATCGTAGGTTGATGACATGATGTTAAGACTTACTATTAAATAATAATAAATAAGAGCATTCTTATTTCATACAGAAATGGTGAAACTTTATTTTTTTAAGAGAGGATGGAGGGGCAACTAACAAAAAAGTTTTTTTATAGACTTTCTACCTTTCTCTCACCCATTTAATATTAAAAAAGTGGATGCTCCTAGAAACTATTTGTAGTAGCCTCGTTTGGAGACTGTTTGAAAACTATACTCTTTTAACAGCTATTTAGAATAGTGCTCCCCCCGAAATTTTTTAAAATTAGGGTATTCTTAGAGGCGATTTGGAGTAGTCCTTCTTCGGCAAATTTTTGAAATTTTGGATGCTTCTAAAAGCTATTCTAAGAAGTACTCACCAGAATAATTTTTTATAAACTAGATTACCTTAGATTCTATTTGAAGTGGTTCTCACCCAGAAGCTATTTGAAAGGTCCTCGACTTTTTTTTTTTTAATAAGCTGCCCTTAAAAGCTATTGAAAGTGGTTTAACCCCAAAACAGTTTTTTTAAATTGAATCTATTTGAAATATAATTAGAGTGGTCCTCGATAGTATATTTAAAAAATATTATATGCATATAAAAGCTATTTGGAATGGCCGCCTAAGGATATTTCTTTTAAAAATTGGACGCCTCTAGAAAGCATCTATTCACCTGGAAATTTGTTGAAAATTAAATTCCTCTTAAAGCTATTTATAGTGGTTCTTCCCTGGAAAATTTTTGAAAAGTGAATCTCTCTAAGTTATTTGAAGTTTGTTACAAGGCCATATTTAAGCGTAATATTAAAAACTTTTGGAAAATTACGGGGGAGAGTGGACCAAAGACCCGGCCGCCATGTATTCCCCATAATAGTCCTTGTCTTGACATACTCCATAGTACCCACTCGCTCACGTGATAGTTTTGACGACGTCATTTTGCCAACTAGAGAAGATCCGCTCCGCTTCGCAACGTTCGTTGTATGTGTGTTTATTGCCCGCTCTTTGTCGCGTGTAGACTCCTCGCTTCTCTCCGCTCGTAGCCTCGCCTCGCTGCTTGTTTGCACTTACCCTTACAAGTGGTGTAGCTGTGGTATCGTGGGACATGTGACGTGGGTAGTTTCCACTGTCATTATCTGTGACAAGGGGCTGTGCTTCAAGTCACGTTAGCCTCTAAATAGCTCTAGTCTGTGCCAACTTAGTTGCGTCTTCAAATAAATATGTCCGTCAATACTTTAATCGTACCTTACTTTTATTACATGGATTACAAGTTTACATTTCTTTAATTACACCTTTATATGGCATCTTTACATGAATTACCTGGTGGACTATTTTTGTATAATGAGGACTGCGCCATGGTGCAGATATGACATTGTGATCTTTCAATCTGTGTCAAGAAGAAAGCTGTACATTTACTTTAAAAAATTAAGCTTCCTCATCCTGAATCTTAGCTGATCTAGTTTTATGTCCTTGTTATCAGTGAAACTATAGCGTACACATTAAAAGTAGGCCTACAACCTACCAATTGTTTTGACAAAGTGTTTATTTACTGGACCGCCTCTGTGGTCTAGTGGTCAGAGCTCCTGGCTACGAATCCGGAAGTCCCTGGTTCGATCCCCGGTACTTCCAGATTATCTGTGTAGCAGTGGGTCTGGAATTGGGTTCAAACACAGCCTCCTGAGGACAAATGAGCAGCTACCTGAATGAAAAAGCAGTGGATCCGGTCTAGAATACTGAGTTAACGACCAAAGGGCTTGCTGTGCTGACTACATGACAACCTCTATCCGCAGAGGTCGACACTATCTTCCACAACAGAAGGCGGTTGTTTTGTCGATATGGCTAAGTTATGGAATCACGCAATGGAGTTTATTTTACTGTCCATCCACGTTAAGTTTTGATAGCTTTTGATTCAACTAAAATAAGATGTTTAAACACGTGAGGTTCTATAGACCTTGTTGACAAAGATACATTACATTTGACTGGTCTCTATTCAGAGGAAATTAAACCGACGGTCTTTATAATATCCGTAATTGAATATCGCGATTCTTGCCAAACGTTTCAACATTCAGCGTTATAAATGCTCTGGTGACGTAAATATTTGTTTAAGTAACTAACCACCACGACGCGTTACCACCTTTTCATAAACCCACGCACTCAGAAATAACGTAAATACAAGAAGTTCCGGCCACAAAACCAACATTTGCTTTGAAAGTATCGATTTTTCGCTCCCAATTTGTGGCAAAGTTTCGTTGCGGCGTGTGCCCTCGCCATAGTGGCAGAGTATAGAGCGGCTTTATTCGATTAGTTAACTTGTCCTTAGCAATTGAACCCAGTAGACCAAGCGGTTATGAATATTCATTGCCAAGCAAGGAAACGGCGCCCTTTATACCGCTTAATACAGCAGGAAAGATGAAAATGAGTCTTTAATGAGCCCGTGTCACCCCACGGATGACCTGTGACTTATGTTGGTACAGTCCGATTTTCATAGATATAGCTCATCTACGATAGGAGAGGTGGTAAGTGAGAGTAGCGGAAGGTTCTTTATTTAAAACATTGGCTGAAAGTGTCTTATATCAACTTAATCGGAAGATAATGTGTGATTCTTCGGTGCAAAGCAAACTGGATCGAACACATCCTTAGGAGGAACTGTCTTCTGCATGACGTCATAGAAGGAAAGGTTGAGGGAAAGAGGAGCTTAGGAAGGAGGATTCAATTCAAATGTTAGATGACTTAAAGGAAAGAAGAAAATCAGGGAGCTCAAGGAAGAGGCAGAGGATAGGGCACATATGCGGTCTAAGTTCACTGACATAAATAATGGAAGACAGAACACATAATAATAATAATAATAATAATAATAATAATAATAATAATAATAATAATAATAATAATAATCATAATAATTTGTATTTTCCTAGGTGTACTATATTATCAATAAAAAGTGTTATCAAACAATACTTATAATACTTTCAGCTATTGTTTACAATAAATAACCTGCTAGCTGTCGCTTACCTACACTTTTACCTTAGATGAGCTAAATATAAATAACCTTATTTGGCAGTAAAAAAAGTTCTAGATCTACATATATTATGTAATCATTTGTCAGGACACGTTATTTGTAGATGCGTCTTTTGATATTCATGATAATTAGCCTTACATATAAAATAATAATAATAATAATAATAATAATAAAATAACACGTTTACTACCCGCCTAGGTGGCGTAGTTGGCTAACGCGCTAGTCGTGTTGAGCTCGACTGCCGAGGACGGGAAGATCGAGGTTTGAATCTCGGTCGGGTGAACTGGGGGTGGTTTTTCCTAAATGGTTTTCCATTCTCCCTCCACGCAAATGAACACATCCTTAGGAGGAACTGTCTTCTGCATGACGTCATAGAAGGAAAGGTTGAGGGAAAGAGGAGCTTAGGAAGGAGGATTCAATTCAAATGTTAGATGACTTAAAGGAAAGAAGAAAATCAGGGAGCTCAAGGAAGAGGCAGAGGATAGGGCACATATGCGGTCTAAGTTCACTGACATAAATAATGGAAGACAGAACACATAATAATAATAATAATAATAATAATAATAATAATAATAATAATAATAATAATAATAATAATCATAATAATTTGTATTTTCCTAGGTGTACTATATTATCAATAAAAAGTGTTATCAAACAATACTTATAATACTTTCAGCTATTGTTTACAATAAATAACCTGCTAGCTGTCGCTTACCTACACTTTTACCTTAGATGAGCTAAATATAAATAACCTTATTTGGCAGTAAAAAAAGTTCTAGATCTACATATATTATGTAATCATTTGTCAGGACACGTTATTTGTAGATGCGTCTTTTGATATTCATGATAATTAGCCTTACATATAAAATAATAATAATAATAATAATAATAATAAAATAACACGTTTACTACCCGCCTAGGTGGCGTAGTTGGCTAACGCGCTAGTCGTGTTGAGCTCGACTGCCGAGGACGGGAAGATCGAGGTTTGAATCTCGGTCGGGTGAACTGGGGGTGGTTTTTCCTAAATGGTTTTCCATTCTCCCTCCACGCAAATGCGGGTTCACCTCCTCTAAATTCAACCTTCCCAATTCCTAATCCATTAGCGTAATTAGTACTTAAGCATATAACCCGAACGGGTACTAAGACGTGGTGCTATATAATAATAATAATAATAATAATAATAATAATAATAATAATAATAATAATAACAACAATAACATCAATAATAATAATAATAACAATAACAATAATAATAACAATAATAATAACAATAACAATCATAACAATAATAATAATAATAAATAATAATAATAAATAATAATAATAATAAAAAAAATAACACGTTTGCTCACAAAAGAAACATGTTAATATTTTCTAAAATACCCTTTCTACGAAAATTGAACTCTAGTAGGCCTACACCCTGGAACAGGCTTCGAATCGTATTGCAGTTTCCTGTAGTATTCATTGTAAGCCAGTGGAGATCAGTGAAATTATTTATTTTACTGGAAGGGGGAGGGGGCATTTCACTTGTTCTACTGTTGGTCTTTTCAAATGAAGAATGAAGGAAACTGAATTTAACAAGTTTGTTTTTGCTTAGAGCGTAATCCTGTGTCCAATTTCTTAGTTAATTGACCGGGAGACGGACTCTTTAAGGTGGGACTGTAGGGAATGCCAGTTAAGGGCAGCATTTTCATAGGTTTTTTATGGTAAAAATATATCAAATATTGCTCCATTAGAAACATAAGCTTTAATTTTAATTTTATTCACATGGTTACCTCAACAGTTGTTGAAAATATGTCAAGGGTGTTTTGGAATTTAATGACAGCATTTTCTCTTAATATAAACATTTTGTTATCTAATGCCGCTATGCTCATGACAGATATTCAAAAACTGTCAAAATCACCATGTGAAGGGAACTTAGAATTTTTTAATTTATTTTGGCCAAAAAAGTTTTTCTTTAAAAATTGCTAGAACACTGACCTTTTCTCGCGTCCCCTACCAAAACTTTGTGAAGGCGTCACTCTCGCAATATGCTAGTCTGCCGATGACGGGGATGTTGCAGTTTTGAATCCCAGCTCGGGTGTACTGAGGGTGGTTTTCCCAAAATGGTTTTCCACTCTCCTTCCACGTAAATGCGGGCATACTTCTTCTAACTTCAACTTTCCTCATTCCTAACACATTAGTGTAATTAGTACGTGAGTGTACAACTTTAACGAGTAGTGAAACGAGATTTGTTTTAAAAAAACTACTATTCCCGGTGGTTTTTAAAAAATAAAACAACTTTAATTTAATTTTTGCGTGGACTTCATTTGGAAGGGATTATCCCTATTAAGCCCACGGCTATTCCTTTTGACCTGAGCAGGATGTCTTGCGTCAGGACCAACGCTTCCCCATTTTCCTATTAAAGGGAAACCTCTAGACCGTTAAGACGAGCAATTAGCAGAAAAGGAGTTCCACTCGAAATCCTTGCGACGATAATCAAAAGCCTAAAACGCCCCCATAGCCACTCCCAAGTGGAGAAAGTAACAAGAAGTAGACAACTAGACGCGTTATAGTGAAGTCCCAGTCGGATATTTCATTTCCTCACTTTCCCTTTCCCACGGATGAGGGGGTTGCTACACTTAGTGCATAGTTAACAAGAATTAATTTTGACTACATTTAAAGAAAGGCTGTGTCATTGATTTATTAAATGTATTAAAAAGCTTAAAAGCTCTAAGAATGTATCCTACAATTATACAATTTAATAATGTGTTTGTATAGTCTAATTCACCAAGCGTAGCGAGGTCCTGTTTAACTTGACCATTTGGTATGTTTGTCTGAATGTTTGTTCCGCGATGACTGCCAAATGCTTGGACCCATTTTAACCAAATTTAGCATGAACATTCTTTTGAACCTAGGCCGAACAATGTATTTACATAGTTGTTCAATCAGTATATTCGGTTCAATATGGAAGCTATTCAAAAGGTTTTTCGTAAATAGCTCATTTCAAGTTATATGAATTTAAATTTCTAAGCAACCGTTTGATTACTTAGGGCATACTATTTTTAATTTCGGCATACATTGCAGTACTGATGCTTGTCTTAAACCGCGCGAACAACAGTTATACTTTAAAAAAAATAATTAAAAGACTGTAGTAATGATAAGAACATGGAGGGAGCGAAGTCTACTCTTCACGGAACTATAGCAATAATATATTTAATAATATTAAATTATTAACTATGACGTTTAATTAATATCAATTTGTATTCTGAATTCTACGTGGCTTAGGGCTCTAGGTTTGCATTGCACTTGGGTCGCCGCTTTACGGGGAGGTTCGTAGTTGTAATTCCAGCCGGGAGCTCTTAGGGGTGGTTTTTCACATGCGATTTATCACTGTGATGTCATGATCCTCTCTCCACTCTGTTGAGGGTAAATTTACTTTATAACTACCGTTCCTGTCCCTACCGTTTGCATTAGATCGTTAATAAACTCTGTGTTGAGCTTTTTGTCTAGCGTCGCCCCTTACTAGCCGTATGGGCTGTACGTATTATTAGGTCTACAAATTACGTTAATTATTCAGGAATTAGAAAGGTTGATTTAAAAAAAAGAAATGCACCTAAATTTGCGTGGAGGTAGAGTGGAACACCATTGAGGGAAAACGACCCACAGCACACCCGACCGGGATTCGAACCCGTCATGAGCGGTTCAGTCTATGGTGAAAGTGACGAATCCATCAAAGCGCTTTTGAACGTATTCATTAAAAAGATTAATAAACATACATACACAAATTATAAATTAATTTTTCTTTTCTTAGAGTGGGATAGTGAAAATTAATCTTTCCTTTAATGCATTAAATTGGGAAACGGGTTAAATTCGCTTATAAAGTCGGTTGCCTACGTTACTAAATACCAATTGGTTATATTAAGAAATTTGGTTTCGCATGGAAAGTGTTTACGAAAGACATTAAATTGCGTCATTTCGGTAATAAAATTAAAAATTAAGATGTAAAAAAAATAATAATTATGAAGATAAACTAATTTATTCTAAAGAACTAAATTTAAAAAACTAAAAAACAAAAAAACAAATTTGTAGTTGCAACGCATATTACTACCCGTTCGTGCTATCAGCATATTTGAGAAAGGTGATATTTAGAGAAAATGTATTCACATTCGCTTGGAGGCAGAGGGAAACACCATTTAGGAAAAATAGTCCTCAGTATACTTGCCTGAGATTTTAACCCAATCTTCCTCGTCACCGGCAAAGTAGACCAAATGAGGTGACATCTATACACCTGCCAGGCTATTGTATTTTGTTTAGGTTAAACGCATAATTTATGTATTAATTACGCCAATTAGCAGGGTGTGAGGAAGGTTGAATATATAGGAAATGTAGCTGAATCTGCCTGGATGGAGAGTGAAAAACAATTTAGGTAAAACCATTCCAGTACACCTGACCGGTATTCAAACCCCTAACTCCCTCTCAATGGCATTTCAATCTATTAAGATCACCTTAACCATGCGACCACCAAATAAGCTATATTTAATTAATTCATGATTTTTTTTAGTATATATTCTTTTTATATAATGAACCAAATTGTCTTATTTCAAACAAACTTTATAAAAAATACCGTTTGCGCAATACTAAATTAAATGTAAAGAAATTATCAAACCATCCACCTAAACAGCTTCAAGAAAATATAGTGACATTGTTTGGAAAGATCTCGGCGTGTTCAACAGACTGGAAAACCGGTGAAAATTAATATCGCTGAATTTATTGAGTTACTCTGGATGTTCGCAAAAATCAATGGTCAAAATAACTTTTTTTTTTACAAATTACAAAATAGTTTATTATAGTATTATTAATAATAATTTGACTATTTTTTCAAACTCGAACGTTCGAAGGAATAAGAGTAAACATTTGAATAAATCTGACAAATTAAAATATTTTAGTAACAACCAACTAATTAAAGAAACCTCGTGTTTATAAACAGGTGAGAAGCGTCTATTTGTTTATACCAACATAGAAACTCTCGTTTTTGACAACAGGTGATGTAAGTAACACTTTTGAGGCTGACGGTTTGATATAAATCCACACGAACAATCTTAAAATGCTATTAATTCGCAGATCAAATTATAACACCAAGAACTCTAAACAAGTGAGTGCGACCAGTTAAAAATTTTTCTTAACTTCATTAAAGGTAAAAATAAAACACTGTCTAAGATATCTAAGATATCAATAATAATTATTGCAGAAAATGTATTTTTTTATTTAAATTTTAAAATATATTTTTAATGGCGCTAGTTTGACAAGGGGCATTAAGATAAATGCACCGCCACTCTCCCGAAGAGAGGAATAATGACTAACAACTATTTGAGTAACCAACTTTGTTAGATTGAAATTTAACTATAGTTAAAAACTAGGCACACCATCCACACGACCAACCCTGCCGGTATTTAATTTTTAGCTTCCCTTATTTCCTATTTGTCAAAAACGTATATGTGTATGTGGTCCAATGTAAACCAATATTCAAATATCAGTCAAACATGACATGTACAGTAATTCTTATCAGAATACTTTGTTTTGGTATTTCTCAATGTCCTTGGGTCCACCATTTCATAGCCATTTGAATCCATATTTAAAAAATAGTTTGTTTATGATAAACGTCGAAGAGTTAAAATAGCCTCTAGTTACACTTATCAAAGTTATTATGTCCTTTATTCAGGGTACCAGTCTTTAGAAATAATTAGATGAAACTGCACTTACATATTTTATAATTTAAAAAAAGTGTGTCTTAAGTTACACAATATGATGATCTCCTTGGATACTATATTATTAAATTTAACCTTAAATTAATAAACATAGTCTTAATACTTGAATACATTCATTAACTGGTCTATAATCTCTTCACAATATAACCTCACCTAAAATTTCCGAAGCAATTTATTAATTTTGAGTATTTTTTAAAAGTAGTTAAACATGTCATACTTTTAAAATCACCCCGCCTGCTTTGCTGGCAGTATGGTTCAAAGGTGTGACTCTCGCAATAGACTAGACTGCTGATTATAGGGAGCTTGGAGTTCGAATCCCGGTCGAGTTTACTGAGGGTAGTTTTTCATAATTTTTGTTAATCTTCCTCTACGCAAATTCGAGAGCACTTACTCTAAATTCAACCTTCCTCATTATTAACTCACTTGCGTAATTAGTACATAAATACGTATAACCTGAACAGGTGGTAAAACGCGGTGATAAAAAAAAACTTTAAACATTCTTAGGAACACACACACTTTCGTGCTCCCGTTGGTTTTAACTTGAACTACTCTTCACGTAAAACTTTAAACATTCTTAGGAACACACACACTTTCATGCCCCCTTTTCTATTAACTTGAGCTACTCTTCACGTAAAACTTCAACACTTTTTTATCTTGCCGCAAAGTCGGGAAACTCTAATTTGGAGGCGGTAGATCGGATGATTCTACCTAAGTTTTTAAGTGCGATAACTTGTTTCCAATGTCGCGAAGAGAAATATATTCTAGCCAGCGTAGAGCATTTCCAATTTAACCAATAAACAAAGTGAGCTCATCCGAATTTACTAAAATAATTTTTTCATCAGCGTTGGCGTGAAATTGTTAGTTCCACTACCATCTCATATCGTTTGTTACCAGTAGCTACTCAGTGTTTGTTCTAAATTATCTCAACTTTGTTACATTATGTTAGCTCTATATATTTATTATTTTATATACCGATCAAATTATGTCGATATATAGGTTGTTTCCGATATATTTAATTGGATTAGTCTGGGCGAACTGGAACGGCGATATTTAGATGATTGCTCTTATGTTATGTCACTTTTCACTTTTTAATCTTTTATTTTGCTATTGAAAATAGCAGACAAGTTTAATAAAATTTATTTAATTGGTTTTAATTCACAAGCCCTAAAGCGTAGTCCGATGTATTTAATATATCAATAAATTGATCGATATATTGGATATTAAACTACCGATATAACCATATTGATGTTTTTGTAAATATATCGATGCCATTACTGGTGTCTCGAAAGTGGGCTGCAACGCTCCTAAATGTATTGAATGTTCGGACTATTTGCACCAGATTTAATTGAAAAGCGAATTTACCAAAGTTTGACAAAACACGTCAAAGCTAGGTAGTTATAATTTACATTTTTTGTTATTTATGTTTAAATACTTAACACAATGTTACATTAGCACATCATTTACAAACTTAGATAATATAGCATTGGAATCGGTTGCTACGCGGAGTAAATTTCAGTTTCACTTAACCTGGTTTTCCTATGACAGGGAGGTCAGGGTTGGAACTCCAGCCGAGTATACTGAGAGTGGTTTTCCACTAGGAAACTCTTCATCCGTGATAATACGGACACATTTCTTACCTATATCCGATTAGCTCAAATTAAAATACGTATAGTCCGGGTGGGGAGTAAGACGTGGTGAGAAATTAAAATTATTCTAAGAATTTTATGAATTTAGGTGTGCCACAACATAACAAATACGTACCGAGCTGATAAAGTGCGATACGGACATAATCTGCCAATATAAAATAAATGGTACGGCACAATAGTACAAACTTTATCACATACTGTATAACTTATTTTTATTTTTGCAGTTATATTTTATTAATGCAAACTCTGATATAGCTGCGTTCATGTATATCATTACTAAAACAATTTGTATCGAAATTTTAGTTTGACGGTCATTATGTTGTACGCATAATCTTTGATTAAGAAATGTAAAGGTGAAAAAAAATTAAACTGTTAAATAAACTATCAGAGTGAGAGTGAACCCAAATATTTTACAATAAAGCACTGTACTAAATAGTTTTGGGCCGGGTTCATTGTCAGACTTAGCACGCCTCAAGTGCGCCGATATACCAAATACAAGAAGACACCTACTAGACCAGACCTGTGGGCCAGTTACTCGAGACGTTTTAAGTCTGAAGATAAAAGTCGCCTTTTGTGTGTACTGGCTATTTTTTCACAGTATTAGCTTTTTTAATGCTCTCCATATATTAAGTTACTGATTTAAGGTCAACGTTTCTTTAACTTTATTCATTAAGGGGTGGAGGTGAAATGGGACGCGAGAAAAGGCCAATGTTTTCGTAGTTTTTATAGCAACACTTTTTTTGGTCAAATAAATCAAATAATTCTCTCTTAGAAACCTAGAGTTAAGTTTTCTTCACTAGATATGCTTAACAGTTCTTGAATATATGTCAAGGGTGTCCTGGAATTTAATGACAAATTTTCCTCTTAGTTTAAAAAGTTTCTCATCTAAAGCCATTATGCTCATGACAGATATTCATGAACTGTTGATATCACCATGTGAAGAATATTAAACTCTATCTTTCTATTAGATAAATATTTGATTTATTCTGGCCATAAAGGAGTTTTGCTATAAAAACTGCAAATATACTGGCATTTTCTAGAATCGCCTTCCACCCCACCTTAAACTGCTCTTGAACTACACGCGAGTCTTCATTTTGCCAATTACTAACAAATAATGGTTATCAGACATAAATTAAAACAACAACTAAATCTTGACCTATTTTCTTTACTAAAGTTAATATTTTTTAAATACCTGTCACGACCATGATGTGGCCTTTGCATAGATCTTTGTAGACCCCTCTTCAAAAGATTGTAAGCACGTCATATCCAAGTGTTTCATGGATTTAACTCGCAATTTATCAAGGCAGTTTATGATGTGAAAGCATTTAAATAAATAATTATTTTGGTTAAAATTTATGCTTAAAATTAAATATTACGAAACAACAAAGTATTTAGAAAAATTAAGATTAATTCTTTGCAGGTGCAAACAGTGAAATGAGGTTAAAGTGTGTTGTTTATAGAGAAGGGGAAGAAATAAGTAGCAAGAGATAAACAAGCAGCAAGGAATGGCACTCTAATATCATTTTAATAGGAAGAGCCTTATTAGAATTTAAAATTCCTGTTTTATTATTTAAATATTTATCTTACATAGGCCTAGCTACTGCTAACATTGTTGCTAATATTTTTTCCGTGAGTGTAAATCAATACTTTTTTTATTGATTACAAGAATTAGGGAAAATAGCTATTTATTAAAAAATCGAGTATTATTGGTGCTAAAACCCAACAATATATCTTTTAACAAATATTATAATGGCATATAGTAGGTTTAAGTATTCTAAATTTGGTTGTAATCGTGGAAACTAATGTTATTATTGACAGTTTAAAAGGGAAGGAAAGGTAACACTAAAAATAATGATAATAATGGAGACAAAATGGGTCACATACAAACTCTGACTTCGATTGCGCCTACGTTAACGTAAATTAATTTTGGCTCCACTATTTATTTTCTAGTAGGGCCTACTTCATGAATTTGTAATTGTGTAGTAGTGATGATTTAGTTAATACATACGATAAAATATTATCGTGTTGACACCTCTGCCAACCAATATAGGTTTGCTTTGATTCACCTGAAAACATGTAGTTTGATGTAAACACAATTAAACACACACACACATATATATTATATGTGTGTGTTTACATCAACAATTACAAATTATACTATATACATTTGTATATTTTAAGACCACATGTCTTTCAAGAGTAAATTGTACAATACTTTCTCAATAGTTTAAACCTTATTTCTTGTGGATAGACTGAACGGAAATAAAACGCGGCGGGGGAATAGAAAAAGTCATATTTCATCAAACGATTGATAATTTAATTTGAAGATTTTATTTTTATTCTACTTTAAATTATTTTCAAGGAGCTACAAATATAAAAATTCATATGTAAGAAGTAACTTTTTTCATATTCATCTTCCAAGCAATATTTTCTGAAAATACTCCTACGAAACACTAGAGGCGTTTTATTTTATAATGGTATTTAAATATTTTATACTATTAGTCTAAAGACTTGTTTTCACCAAATATACAAGTGGGTGATAAATTACCGTCAATGTTCTCGACATTGTTTTCACTTGTATAATTTATTAGCCTGTAGGCTAATGGTTTTCCCTCTCATCCCACTTGAAAGGGCTTTTATGACAACAACCCCATCTTCTTAGCTCTTTATTTTGTGGCTTGATGCTTTCGGGTTTGAACGTACTAAGCTAAATTAATTAAATAGCTGTGAATATATTCTTAAATGATTTAAGTTCACATCTCAAAAAAAGTCTTAAAATAAACAAAATAGTTCACCTCTCAAAAGAATTCTTATAATAAACAATACAATTTTACAACCATTTACGATTTCTCCACATACAAACAGTATAGATTTATTTTTATTTATTTAAAAAAAATTACAAAAGTATGCACATAAATTTAATATAAGGGGCGAAACTATTTTATTTTAAAATTATAAGGTATGTACACATTATTCTCTTACTTTATATTAGCATGAAATGACTTTGGTATTTTTGTAATTCTAATTGTATATAAAAGTTTAAATTTGCATGCGCCTGCCACTTTATGATAAATGATGGACCAGTCATTTTGTCGCAATAGGGAAGACATGTATAAAGCTCAGGACACAGAACTAACTTTTATTGCACACTCCCCGGAATATATAAAAACTGTTAGGCCTATTGTACAGAATACAGAGTTCACTGACAAACTTTTTTATTTCTTTATTAATCAACCAAATTTTATTCTTCAGTCTTCTACATCGAGCGTAATGAGGTCTTGTTTTAACTTGATCATTGGGCGTTTCGTGTTTGTCCGGATGTTTGTTTGTTCCGAGATAACCTGTCGAATGTGTGGACCAATTATTTTAACGAAATTTGGCGAGGGCATTCTTTGATTTCTTGGCGGAGCGATGTATGTACATGGTTGTTCAATCGGAATGTGTTTTAAATGACGGTCACTTAACAGGTTTTTCGTTTAGTAGCTTATCTCAGGTAATTTGAATTGAAAATTCTAAGCAATAGATTGATTACCTGTTTTTTTAAATGTCATATATTGCGAGAATGACGTCTTAAATCACATAAACAGTTGAGATTCTCTATGGATATAATGTAATCTTGAGTATAGTATTCATTTGTTTTCTGTCTAACTTGATCTCCAAGGAGAAATCTTTACTCAAAATCCAAAGAGACAGGTTAAGACTGGAGAAACCATAAGAACATGGCTGGAAGCAAGTTACACTGTTTACAGAACTATTAGTTAAACTACCCATCACAAAATATAATCCGACAGCTTGAGTTGCCAGCAAAACTTTTTCTCTACCCTGATCTGGGTTGGAAGAGCAGTTAAAACCCGCCTAGGTGGCGTAGTTAACCAACGCGCTAGTTTCGTGTTGAGCTAGGCTGCCGAGGACGGGGAGATCGAGGTTCGAATCTCCGTCGCGTGTACTGAGGGTGGTTTTTCCTAAATGGGTTAGCATTTTCTCTCTTTCGACGGAAATGTGGGTGCACTTCCTCTAAATTACACCCACCCCATCCCTAACTCATCAGCGTAATTAGTACATAGGCGTATAGCCCTAACGGGTAGTAAGACGCGGTTATATAAAAAAAAAGAAAAAAATAGTTAAAAAATATATTCAAAGATATTTCTTCGCGGCCAACATTGAAAACATTTTACTATATTATTTATGTCATTTTATAGGTATTGATAATGTTTATAAAAAGTGACAGCTGATGATGATGGACATGATTTGATGTATGAATATATTACAACTGTTTTAGTAACTTTAATAACTACCAGATTCTGTTCTTCCTACTAGAATCGGGGTATAAGTTTGTTAATAACCACTCCATTCCCCCACATATAATGAAATGTCAGTCAAACAAACTTCTTTGATCTGCTTCACTGGAATTGTAACTGAAGCGATCCATTATTTTTTTGTGATGAAACAATTTAATCTTTTTTTTTATCATTATAGCTTAGTAAATACTATCTTGTAAACAACTCTTACATTAATTGCAAGCGTAGGTTTTCGCTGACGTTTGTTTTTCATCCTTTCCCAAGAAAATTAAATTGGGAACGTTACCATTTTGAAATAGTATATTAAATTTTAAATTTCAACAACATTTCTTCACTGACTAGACAAAGGATGCTGGTTGTAGGAAATGTCACACAATAGGGACTTTTTGAATAATATAGAATATTCATAATTTAAATTATTACTAACCAATGCCCTCCAATTTTATTTTATTTTGTCTAAGGTATCAGAAATTACTATGGTTTTGCAAGGAAAAAAGTTACCTTATTGTTTTATAGTTGATTATTAGGCGGTATATAAATTAACATACATATTTAAAAAATACATAACCACTTCTTCGTATATAGCGTTTCGATTAGCAAATGTAACCCAATGTAAAGAGTTTCTCAGGAAGTTTTTAGATTAAAATATAGGTCTTCTGATCGAACCCAAAACCAAATAATTCATACATATTTTAGACTGCTACATCACGTGAACAAAGACTCCTCGTATTTTCAACTTTGTAATTTCTAAATTTCACTTTTTAGACCTACATTGACAAAAAAATCGCCATTTTAAATCTTGCTAACCAGCAAAATATTTCGAATGGTGCTAAATTTAAGGGGGGGATGGAAGGGGACGCTAGAAAATGTCAGTGTTTTTGGAGTTTTTTTTATATAAATACATTTTTTTGGTCATAGTAAATCAAATATTTCTTTAATAGAAACATTTAGTTTAACTTTCTTCACATGGTGATATCAACAATTTTTAAATATCTTTCAAGTGTGCCGTAAAATGTAATGACAACTTTTTATCTTTATTTAAAAACACACTGATTAGTTTTTTTTAAGTTTCCTGTTCTGCTTCTTCCTGAATGTATCAAGTGGTAAAAATTAAAGTAATTTATTGTTTTATACTATACTAATCAGTAAGACTCATGTACAATCAGTGTACTCTACACGTATCCACAATCGCATAATATTGAAATATATTGTAATTCTTCAAGGAAATATCGTTGCCATTCAGGCTGAACGGAAAGTTTATTATTTAAATTAATTTAAAGGTAGGGAGTATTTAGTTTTTGTAATAAATGATCCCAAAATCTATTCCTATTCTTTTTTGCCAACTAGCTTTAGTCTTCGACATATTGAATCTTTTTTTAGCAGTTTTTTTTTGTACATTTACATCATTCCATTTCTGAACCGGTAAGGGCATGTATAGAGGCGTCACCATCGTCATATCGTGTGTGCCGTTGATGAGGCCAATGTTCGAACTCTGGCTGGGTGTCTTAAAATGTTATTCCGAGATGGTTACTGACGTTTGCTTCATGCAAAGCAGGTAGATACATTTATTCTAAATTATACCTTCTTCATGATTACCCCATTATACAAAATCTGCGGGTAGCTCGGACGGGCTTTAAGAGTCGGAGCCCGGTAAAATAAAAATAGGTCATCAATCCTCTCTGCTCTTCTTAGTGTCTCCCGTTGGTTGAAATCAAGATGGAATCTGAACCTGTCGATCGCCGTCCCTAGAGACAGTCCAGACCATTCATCCTCTCTTTTTTTCCCCCTCGACAGTGATTGGAAAATAAGGGTCGAGAGTGTTTGACCTATGCAGCTAGTGGCGTGTCGCTGTTACCATGGTTACCCCGTGGTGTCTGATGGGAAGTAGTTCGTGCCACTTGCAATACGTCGGGCTGCAAATAGAACTATGTGCGACTATTGAGTTAATTATCTCAGTCGACTTAGAGGGAGGGATGGAAGGTGGGGAGTTGATTAAAGTAAAGGTACCTAAATAATATGTAGATGACGATTTCCGCACGCCCAGCACAAACTCTGCCTTAAAATATGAGTAAAGCATGACTCAGCACGGGATGACTACTGGGTAGTTCAGTGGTAGGAGCATTGACAAACTAATTTAAGGGTTCTGTGTTTGATTCCCATGTACAAATGTCATTTGTTTATTTAAGGAATATATATAATAAGATCCATGTGCTATCTGTTTGTGTACAAAGTTTTTCTCAAACTTCTCTTCAAGGTACTAATTTGAGAAACTCCGCACTGATTACTTATGTGTTGTTGTTACATCCAGAATTCTTAAAACGAATTTTTTCATTCAAGAAGAGGGAAGGGGGGATGTTTGTTAAGCACATTGTGATCTCGTGAATAGATGTAATTTTGACCTATAGAGCATGTCTTTTTTTTATGAAAAAAATCCGAATCTTGAAAAAAATAAATCCCAATAACCTGTCAGAGCCATAGACACAAAATCACTCTACCTCCTGGTTTGAATAATTTAAAAATTGATAAAAAAAACCCCACAGGAAACAGACTTTGCGTGAAATACGAACTTGCGCCTATCGCGGGTGGGCCTAACTCATAGTAATTGATAAAATCAAATTAGTGATTTTTTTTCCTAGGCCGATTTCTTAAAAAATTAAAATTGAGGTTTTTGTATTAATAATTCAACGCAGAGATGAAATAATTAAGACTTCAAAACTATGTACGGATACTTTATTTACGGTGAAAGCTCACATTCTTACCTTGAAGGACTCCACTATGGCCCTATCAAATAAGCTGCACCATAGTATAAACAAGCAAGTGAAGTTCGCTTACCTTTCAAGATAAACGAAGTGCAAAACTTTAGCTTTTCTGTCTCTGTCACTTTATAACTTGAACTGACAGATTTAAACCAAACCAAATAACCGTGATGTTATAATTCAATGCTCCACAAAAAATAGGAATATTTGTCTGACATCTTTGCTCCGTCTTTCTACTAAACTAAGGGTCCTGGGTTTGATTCCAGTCATGACAAAAAAATCCATCGCCGATTAAATTGAAGCTTCACATTTCATAGTGATGAATCGATAGCCACGGTACTGGGTGTTGTTTGTTTCAGAATGAAGTGAATTTATAACTCGTTTGGTGATATTATCAATCAATTCGAAATGCATTGTTAAATACCCCAAATTATAAAAAACATATCCACATATAAACCAAACATATCACCGAGGGTTAGAGCTCAGTGTGCCACGAACTCGAGGTAAACAAAACACTCACTGTATCATACCCCACAACCATATTACTCATCAATATTTGAAAAGGCTCACCGAGCGAAGCGTGCATGTTCTTAGGGTAAATTACAATTATTGGTAGTGAGTAATCAACATGTCGCACAGTTAAATTAACAATCAAATTATAAATGAGTATTTGTTTCCGGGCCGCGATGTAGTATGCAATATGATTTATCAAACTTCCACCTAAATTCTAAATTATGACGTGTAGTATTTTCAACATGTAAACCCTCCCTCAACACGACCCGCGTCAACATTGACGTGGACATTGATTCGACTTTTGTCCTTTTCTATCCAGTGAGAAAAGTGCGGCGGAAGTTAAGCCACTTTTTTTTTCTTCGCCCGCAGTGAACTTGTCAATACACCACAAGCGCAACCTCGAATTATAACGAAATACATATAAACCTTATGATTGTTATTGGCCAGAAACATGAGAATGAACAAACGTGCTACCATCTCGCGCCGGTGTAGGCCTAAGCGTGCTTTTATGAGCCCTACCCCAGGGAATTTAGACCAGTGGTCACCAAACTCGATGAGTAGGAGACCTACTTTCAAAAGGTCAAATATTTTCGTGAGATGCCCAGTATAAAAATTTGCCGTATCATGTATTTGCTAGTTCAGGGTGTCTACTGGGTCACGAAAGTCACCAAAGTCACGGAAAAGTTAACAATTGCAAAAAAGAAAAGAAAAAAAAGGTCACGAAAGTCCCTGAAAAGTCACGAATTTTCAATATTTTAGTCAAAAGTCACGAAAATATTGTTGTTTGAATTTTCCGTGCATCGTAACAACGCAAACTCGTCGATTGTCAAGTTACCCATAATGCCGCCTGATTGTTTTTACCATGATACCAAAGACAAGGTGAACGTTTGCCATCTAGTTAAAGTTTAATGTTGCGTGTGAGTGCATTATGCCTATGTATGCATTATATAATGTTCACTCGTTTACCGAAGAAATATTTTGGTCATAAAAGGTCACCAAAAAGTCACTAATTTTGGTTTGTCCAACTCAGTAGACACCCTGTATCTTTGTATATTGTACACATGATTTTGCATCAAACCTTTGTTTATTTGGGGGAGAAGAAGTAGCAGGAGGGGGGTTTGGATTTGTAATTTTAAATGGAAATAGCGTAAAAATGTTAGTAGACAAAAAACATAGATCATTCATTTTTTAAACAAACAAAAAATTTTTTTTTTTTTTAACTTGATGTGTAGCTTACTGAGAAGAATGGCATTCACTTTCCTCCACCATCTGTTTGATTCTCGATGTTTGGTTTGTAACTTGCTACTCCCATTCGATTGCAGTTATCCAGAGTTTTATATGTGAACCTACCTTTATATTTGTTTTTCTCCGCCTTTAGTTGGGAATGATGACTTGGAAATGTAGAGCAGAGTAAAGCCTTTACTCAAGAGTGCAACACGAACCAGAACTGAATCCTTTCCCATCGAGACAAGATACCCACACAATATACTCTAACCCGAAAATGCCATCGTGAGCTACCGTTTGGCAACCCCTGGTTTAGACACCCATAAGGGAAGAAAGCCACCATTACAGTTCACTTTTCGCGGGTAAAAGCCTTTTATAAGATACAAATATATTTTCAACCGGGTGCATTGATTATTGTTATTTTATAGTTATTTAAAATATCAATCAAAAGTGACAGCTTGCAGATAACATAATTTGATGCATGAATACGTGAAATTAGATCGGTTAACTTTTCTAGCTGTCGGATGAGGTTCTTTATTTGAAAATTGAATTGTACATAATTTACATAAGCTGATAAGGTGGCATAAGTTAAAAAAAAAATCATTGGACGTTTTAAAGATGTGATGGGCTTTACAAATANCTGTAAATTCTACCACGTTTTTTTTGTGGAGAAACATCGATCCAAGTGAGCCAATTTTCGTACAGTAAACGCGCGTTAATTTTAAAGCGAGGTGGACTAGATTCAAAGGCGCTGAATAAATAGTTTTTAAACTTTAAATTTTTGTCTTATTCTATTTATGAATTCTTAAGGTATTTATTAAAAATGATTTGAAGAAAACATTTCGCATTTAAAAAAATAATTAAATTTAATCTATTTTTTCCCTCTACACTTTTGAAATTTTTAAAAAACCCTTCAACTTCAACCCCTACTTGTCACCTTTTACTTATCAAAGAGGAGGAAGGAAATAAAATATTTGCTCAGCATTTATTATTCGAAAATGAATGTATTAATAATTAATCTCACTTGTTCAGGCAGATTTATCCATTTGCATTTCTTTTTTCAAATTAATTTACTCTTATTTTTCCTTATATCCAGAGTGAAACTCTTTCTACTGTAAGCATACTTTACTTAAATGTCATTCTTACATAAAATCTAAATGACTTGGCGCTAGTAGAGGGCTACAGGTACACCGTTTAGCAAAAATATTTTTTTTAAATATCTAAATTAAAAAGAAAGAAAAATTACAGTAAAAATAAAAGTTCTCATTGCATTCTTTTTTTTTAGAAGAGGCATTATTTTCTAATTTTTCCAGTCCATGGATAAAATATATAAAGCTCATTATAATTTCATATTAAAAAACTAGAATATTTTCTATCATTCAATTCTCAATTAAAAAAGGAATTGTTGTAAGGTTTTTTCTATACTTTTTGATACTTTTTTGTAATTTTTGTTTTGTTTATTTGAATATGAAGAGAGAGAGAGATAGAGATAGAGAGATAGAGAGAAAGAGAAAGAGAGAGAGAGAGAGTGTGTGTCGTGTAAACCATATTTGAGGTGGTGTTTGATGATTTCGCGTCTTTTTTTCAATATATGCTACACAAGATAATAATTAGAACACGCGAATAATTACTAGCCTTTCAACTCTGAGGGGTGAGGATTCGTGTGACATACATGTATTTTATGATTTTGTATTCCCCTTTTATCTTATACAATCAACAAGTAACCCTGGATTTATTGCGCTAGCTTTCCTATTTTTATGGTTTTAGGATCACTCATGAATATTTTTCTCCGTTAATTTTGGAAGCGAGATATATTGAATTCATGAAATGAACGAACCTCTTTGTGAAAAAAAATATAATTGGGTTTTCTGTTTCAAATGTCTGTATTGAAAGGCTCATTTTCCGAAACTTCTTACTGAAAAGAAATATTACAAGAGAATATTCATCAATAAATAAAATTATTTGTGTTCTTCCCTTATTCCATATTGGTTTTGTTTTAGCTCTAGCTCACTCGGTAGCGTGTCTGTCTACTGAGCTAAGGGTCCCGGGTTCGATTCCCGGCATGGCTGAAAAAAATGTTTCATTGGTGAAATGTGGTTTTCCGCTTTCACAGTGCTGAATCAACGGCCGGGGGCTTGGGATTGTGTCTGTTTTAGAATCAAGTTAGCAAGTCGTGTGCTTGTATAATCAGTCGGTTCAGAAAGTTCACGTTAAATACCTAGAATAAATTTTAAAAAATGAAATTTTTTAACTCCTATTATTGTACATGCAAGTGACGTGAATTATAGTCTTGTGATATAAAAATGAAAATCCAAGTTCAAAATTTATAAATGGAAATTTATGTCTTATCCGTAATATTATAGGCACTTATATGCTCTGTAATGCATTATTCTATAATACTGAAATTATACTAAATATGTTTTTATTTGAAAAATATTTTAATTTATCTATTCTACGCCCACACACCTTTGAAAACTCATCCGCTCCTAATTAATTTTTAAAAACATTTTATTTACTTATAAAATTCTTTACTAGCTTATCTTAAATCTAAAATACTTCTCTTAAGGTGGGGTGCTAGTGAGCGCCAGTTTAGTGCATTAATTTTGCAGTTTTTATAGCATAAACATTTTTTGGCAAAAATAGATCAAATATTTCTTCTGTGGAAACATTGAGTTTAGCTTTATGCACATGCTAATCTCAACAGTTCTTGAATATCTCTCATGAGCATAGCGGCATTTGGTGACAAACTTTTTAAATGCAGAGAAAAAGTTGTCACTAAATTACAGGATACCCTTGACAGATATTAAAGAACTGTTGAGATTAGCATGTGCGGAAAACTAAACTCTATGTTTCTATAGAAGAAATATTTAATTTATTTTGGCCAAATAAATGTTTATGCTATAAAAACTTCGAAAATACTGCCCTAAACTCACGCTCACTAGCACCCTATCTTAAAGCCGAAAACCTAGTTTAAGACAACCAACAGGGAAATTGCGAACAGTTTATAAAACTTTTTTTTTATTATTGAGATCATGTTTCAAATAGTTGAAGATACTTTGAGTTTCGAAGATAGTGGTTCGTTCCCTCTTGAATGCAACTCACTTTATTTTGGTAGTTATTAAAGATGCTGATATGTATTATCTGGGCTAGTTAATTTCTAGTCGACACTAGTGCAATATTATATTGGGGGTAGAGTACTAATCTTTACAACCAAGCCTTTGCATAATTTTTCGTTTTAGTTACCATTTTACTACTGTTCATTGCCACAAAATATTTGAAATATATGTGAATTTAAAACGCTATCCTCACCGGAAGATTTTAATCAAATTAGGTTGCCGAAAATTACCGGTCATACTGTACTCTACGTTTGTTTCGTTCCTGCAAGTGTTGGTTTTACCTGCCCTCGCAAAAACCCGATTGTCACGTGACCAAATTACACAACCGCACTGAAATTAACAAACCTCAATTTATAAATTTATCATCGCGTACTACTACCCATCCGGGCTATCCGCATCTAATTACACTGATGTGGTAGATATGAGGTAAATCTGTTGTGGAAATGTGTCCGCATATGGGTGGAAAAAGAAAAAAAGGGAAGGAGGGAAATTTAGGGGAGACACACCTTCTGTACACACGACTGAGACTCGAATCCTGACCTTCCTTTGATTGACAAGTAAGATTAGACGAGCTTGACATTTAGTTTATGTCTACCGACACGGATAATCATGAATCATCGCTCATAATGGTCAATCATAGTATGCTAATTTTGATTATAGATAGACAGTTTCTCTCAAACGATATTCATGGGGGTGCATTGTTTGTTAGTGATGTAAATTGGATAGGAATATCTACTATTCAAGTGCTTTGACCGGGAGTTACTACTCATTAACTTAATTGTTTACGATATGTTGTCTCCGTAAACGTTATCATACGGTAAATTATATAAACCCAGTTCATGGTAGGAAGGGTGGACTGAACGGCCTTTCCCCCTCTTCATAATTGTACTATGTAGTTGGATTTTGGCAGGAAAAAAGACCTTTCAGACGTTCCTTCCTACCATGGACAGGGTTTAGTCAAGTCGCCCTATAGTCCAGAACCGACTCAAGGGTAAATATCCATCACCCTGCCTATTATTGTCCTGATTCATCTTTACTAAGAATTAATACTTGTAATCGTTCAATCCATATGTATCTTATAAAAAGGAAAAATCAACTAAAAATAAATAAATAAAAGTGCCAGTCTTAAGGGTGCGTAAAATTGATTTTCACAGTGGTACACCTAGATTTTGCCACGCCACTGAAAATAAAATAATACATTTATAGTGGCTACATATCAGGTAAATGATCGGCAATAAATTCACCAGTAATGATTTTAAGATGCAGTTTGAGCTTTAAATATAGTTGAGTAAAATAACGGAATTAAAAAAAATACCAAATAAAAAAAAACCAACAGCTGATCATGTAGTGGTAAATAAATGCTGAAAGAATATGAAATTCCAACCTCGTTTCCCTTAGTAGTTTTCTACGCAGCGCTGGTGGTTTTAACCCACTGGCTCCGACATGATCAAGCTCTGCTGAAATAAATGAAGAAGAAAATGCGTGGGCAAGTTTTAATCGTTCCGTTTTCATCAACAGTTCTTTTTTACCAGTGCTTCGCGTTAGTTGTTCATTACAAATAAATTCTTGATATGAAATCAAATATTTAGTTAGGTACTATTTATTTATTTAGAAATAGTAATTATTTTATTTTATTTAAATTAAAATTATTTTAGCACTTTGAAAAATTACATTTTATTGGAATGCGACCTTTTAACCTCCAATTGCGTTCCAAGCGACCGCCGTTAGCTTAATGCAATATATTTGACATACCGGTTAACCCACAAATACAATATTGATATCCCTTCAGCGAGAATCATGTACGCACCACTCTTTATTTTTAAATGTAACTTTTCCAAATTAAAAACTCATCCGTAGATAAAAATAAGTAAAATATTCAAACTTTATATTATATTATAAAATAAACATAGATATTTACCATCGTCACAAGTCTTTCAGTTGCACCTACATATCTCGTATACTCTGAAAGTCACCAATCTGGAAGGGCCTAGAGTATTTTAAAACTTGGGCGTTTATAGTTAACCAAATATTTAAAAAAAGGCTAATTTCAACAAAACTTGTTAAATAGATAATAATCAAACATGGCATAGATTTTTGATGATTAGGTTCTTGAGACCCATTTTAATTGGGTCTATAAGTTGTTCAACATTTTGAAAAATAGGTTGTGTAAATGTATTTAGACCAAACTAGATATATAATATTAATCAGCCCTGTTGAAGTTCTACCAAATGATAAAAAAAACTTACCCTTTTAATATACCTTGATTCAATTTATTGGATGCATTTTTGTTATGTTTTCTTGTTATTGTTCTAGAGTTACAAACTTGACATACATTATTGTTATTATTAGCACCGCGTCTTCCTACCCGTTCGTATTGTACGCAATTACGCTAATGTGCAATGGTAGGGTGATTGTGAGATGAAATGGAGGACTTACAGTTTAACGTGGAATCCGAACCACGGTGGAGGCCTGGCATTCCACACATTCACAAGTTGTGATTGATACACGTCTTGTCAGAGGTGAAGGAAGGGTTTGGCAATCAGATAAATCTGTGCCGGGACCGAGGATTGAACCTCGGACCCTCAGCACAGAAGTCTGACACCAGATCACCTACAACCTAACAGATAAACTGTGGTTCTCTTACTAGTCTGTAACCCGGTTATTGATACTTTTTTCATTTATTGGGTGGAGTTTTGCTGTTTCCTTGTTTTTGTTGTTGATTTAATAACGTGAAAATAAACTGTGGCTCTTTTACCGGAATTTGATTAGTATATTGATACTTGATCTAAGTAATTGAATGAGGTTTTATTTTTTTAAATGTTTTTTGTTGTTACAGATCTACCAACTTGCCAGAGAAACTGTAGTTCTGCTACTGGAATGTAACCCTGACATTGGTCCTCTACTGGACTGGGTGGTAGATAGGTGCTACACAGGCACAACTGAAGTCGCCGACGGCTGTTTCCTTGCGTTGGCTACCATCTTCAGTGCAAGGTAGGATCCTTCAACTACCACTTTCATTTAAGGTTGGGTGCTAGTGAGCTAATTTTGCAGTTTTTATAGCATAAACATTTTTTGAACAAAATAAATCAAATTTTTCTTCTATAGAAACATAGAGTTTAGTTTTCTGCACGTGCTAATCTCAACAGTTTTTGAATATCTGGCATGAGCATGGTGGCATTTGGTGACAAACTTTTTAAATCAAGAGAAAAAGTTGTCATTAAATTCCAGGACACATCTGACAGATATTCAAGGACTATTGAGATTAGCATGTGCAGAAAACTAAACTATATGTTTCTATAGAAGTAATATTTGATTTATTTTGGCCAAAAATGTTTATGCTGTAAAAACTTCAAAAATACTTTCCTAAAATCACGCTCACTAGCACCCCATCTTAAGGTAGAATTTGTTGTCAATCATCTTCATTGCAAGATAGAGATTGTTATTATTATTATTATTATTATTATTATTAGCACAGCGTCTTACTACCCGTTCGGGTTATACACACTTACGCTAATGTGAAATGGTGGGGTGATTGTGAGATGAAATGGAGTACCTACAGTTTAACGTGGAATCCGAACCACGGTGGAGGCCTGGCATTCCACAGATTCACAAGTTGTGATTAATACACTTCTTGTCAGAGGTGAAGGAAGGGTTTGGCAATCAGATAAATTTTTGCCGAGACCGAGGATTGAACCCCGGACACTCAGCACAGAAGTCTGACACCTTACCCCTAGACCACCAGGTTACCTGATAGAGATTGTTAATTACCATCTTTAGTGCAAGATAGGTTTCTTTAACTATTATCTTCAGTGCAAGGTAGAATTTGTTAACCACCATCCTCATTGCAAGTAGAGTTTGTTATGGTTATTACTTATTAATACCTTAGAGAACGACATGAAGTATTAGTATTACATACACATATCTGAACAATATTATGTTTTTTTTAAAATTTTGACCTCTACTTAGTTTTGTTATACATTATATGATATGAGTAAAATGTAATCCTCACAAAATACTTTTGTGTTTGCTGTGTAAGGTAAAGTACCATTAATTCCTCCCTCATCTCAGCCTGCGCGCTTTGACTATCCTTTTATCCTTAATATGTTTGGGGCTGCATACCAATCATGAAGTTATTAATTATATAACTTTATCCATTCTCCTGTTTGTTCATCCTTCTTAGACCCAAATATATTTCTCAGTACTTTGTTCTCAACATCTCTAGATTTATTCTCTTGGTAGAGTGTGAGGCTCAACGTTTCACACCCGTAAAGAACAGCGAGTACTATTATAGCTATACAGGGTTAGTAGAAATTCGCGGATACGGACAGTATCACATGATTAGGTATCTAAACACAAGTCAAAATACTCTTTGCAAAAAATCCGTTCTCCCATACATTTTGAGAAAAATGACACTAAAGTTAGAGAGGAGTAATGTTGCAACACTGTGCCTGAAATTTCATTGTCACCCAAAGGTTTGTAATTAACTTGGAGCAGGGCTGCCTTAAGCAGACGTGGGACCCTGTACAAACTTCGTTTGTAGGGCCCCCAGCTATCTGCATCACTCCCCCTCCAAAAAAAAACCCTAGAAAGATAATTCAAAAACTTAATTTTTATTTAATGTTTTTACAGTAGTTTGCACCTATATACCAATTTTGCAGCTGTATAAGGGATCAAAAAATGCCCTAAAAGGTAAATAAATATATTGTATTTATTAATTCTTGAAGGCTTGTTTATATTCATTCATATAAGGTTTGATTTTTCCTCAACTCTTCCTTTGATTTTCTTCTGCATAGATCTGGGGCTATATAAAGGTACACAGAACAAATGTGACAAGTTTGGATTAAATCGATCAATACGTTCAAAAGTTATCGTGATACATATCCACCACAGGCAGACAGACGCCAATCGGTGGAGTTAAAACGGAGAACTCGTTTCACTCGTTCAATAAATCAAACTACATAATTATGCTTTTAATTATTTTTTTATACTCTGACAATATTTTCTAGATCGCCTATACAGGGAGCCTATTTTACAAGCGCGCAAGCATACATAAATTTCCCACCACAACTTTGTGTCCCCCTCTGTCAACTAAGCAAGCTTGGATCCCCAAAAATCATGAGACCCTTTGCGGCCGCATCGTTTACACACCCTTAAGGGCGGCCCTCACTTGGAGAAAGAATACGTCAACCACAGTAAGAAATCGCATATATTAAATGACTCCCAGTATACCAGGCTAGTCTTCGAACTACGACCTTTATGTCAATGGTTAAGTTCACTCGTTCACCTATGTGGGTTTCATTTTATACTTATATAATTACAATGACGTATAGAAAGGGTAAAACTTACTTAAATAAATGCATTGCATTTCAAACCTGGTCATTAATCACGCTCTTTCTCAAGGTACATTTACACCGGAGTGAATGCTAGCGAATACGATAGAACGAGCATTCGCTCCTGTTCCATTCGAAGATGTTTGGAACTGTTCGAATAGCGTTTCCACCGTAGGGAACAACTTAGATTCGGCGATGTTCGAAAAAGATCCACCCATTCGCAGCTATCCCGAGAGTGCGAATACTCGTGTACCATGGAAGGTAGTGATTATGAAGACCATTTAGCAGCAGTAGCTCGTTTGGCGGGTGCACTTGCAGTTATGGGAAAAATGGCGCAGAAAAGAAGGAAAATGAGGAAAATTTGGGTTTCATTATTTTTACGAAAACGTAAGCCTTCACTACAACAATCCCTACAAACTAAAAAAGAATGCCTATCAATAAAGAATAAATAGCGTAGAACCGTTCGCTAGCGTTCGCAAAGTCCAAATGGCGAGACTGTTTACACCGGAACAAACAGCGAACAGAGGAGAGCACTAATTTCCTTTGATGATTCGCTCAGAGACCGACAGCGGACGGATCATCAGCGAATGCGAACAGAACATGAGCGAACACTAGCGAATGGTGCTCGTTCCAATTCGCTGACAGTTTACACCAAAGAGAATTCTCCATCCGCTGTCCTTTGCTCTTCTATGGTCAACGTGTATAATATATATATATATATATATAATATATATATATATATATATATATATAAGCATAAAAATAACATTTATTTGTATACTTTAAAACCTGAGCGGAGAATATATTTTAAATTCAGCCATCTCTGTCAATATTGTTTGATGGAAGTTTCAGATATACCTATATATGGCTATAAATATATTGTTTGACAATACAGTTTAATGAAGATTGTGTTAAATCTGAGTGGTACCAAGAGTCAATATAAAAATTCATTAGAATAAAACAATCATAATAGCTCTAAAAATATATTATTTTTTTTGAAGAAAAATTTCCCCAGGAAAAAGGAAGGGCTCAAACTTACATAAAATACATAAAACTAGTTCTCATGACCCAATCATATGAAAAATAGAAAATCTAAATGGTGTATCTGACACCTCAATACTACAAAATTGCCAGAACTCATAACAAACAATCAGAATAACTCTAAAAATATCAAAATTTTCGTATAAAACTCTTTAGTTAAAAGTGTTCGCGAAATGTTCGCCCCGGTGTAATTGTACCTTTGTATGCACAAGGATTTTACTGACGGACTGGTTTAAGATTTTTGTTTATATGAATTATTATTTTGTGATGAATATTTTCATAAACTTCTCCAAAATTCTTGAGCCTCTAAAAAAATATAGGTACTTTATACTTTCGCTGCTTCGAAAATAAGATATCTACTTAAGTCATATCTGATAGTTGAAGAGTCCACTACAGACTATACCATCTTAAGATACATTTTATAAAATTTCCGATCAATAAAATTGTATTGTGTTAAGTTGTGTTTTCCTTATGGAACTGGGCTTGTATGACTTCGTGCTATGTAAAAGTTTCAATAAACTATCGGTAAACGATGAAGCCATACTCAACAAAGGGTGCCACTTTTTCTTTTTTTAAGTGTAGACATATTCCGTGCTTATGACAAGATTGGTCAAACATTAAATTTTAATACAGATGTCAATTCTTCTGACACACAACTAATGCTGATATTTGTATGTGCGTTTTCCTAATTAATACGACTGATCTTACCAAATTATATTTATGATAATTTATGTGTGATCCTCCTCCTTTAATCAAATTTAACCAGCTGATCATAGCGAAGTTCTGTTTTAACTTGTCCATTTGGTATTTCATCTGTTTGGCCAGATATTTGTTACGTTGTTAACTATCGATTGCGTGGATATCTTTTAGCAAAATTTGGCAGGGCCATTCTTTAAAATTAGGCCGAACAACGTATGCACATGGTATTTTGATATAGTTATATTTCTCTAAATGGCGGCCACTCAAATATATGTCTGTTTGTTCCGTGATAAATCTCAAATGCGTCGACCAATTTTAACTAAATTTGGCAGGGTTATTCTTTGAACATAGCCCGAACGATGTATTTACATCATTTTTCGATATGGTTATTCCTTTCAATATGGTGGCCGCTCAAATGTTTTTCGTTTGGTAGCTCATTTAAAGTGATTTGAATTTATATTTTTAAGCAATCGATCTGGTACCTTGACTGATTTTTTTATTTTTTATTTCAGCATCTATTGCGAGACTAACATCATATATCAATTGAACAATGGTTATTATCTATGAACATAATATACTATTGAAAATTAACAAACCCATTTTCACTTTAAATTAGAAAAAAAATATTATTTATTACTAAATGGGTAGCACGAATATTATTATAAAGAAGTTAATTTTATCATTCATACAAATAAAGGTTACCTTAATCATTTATACATGCCTTTAAATGTAGAATTTTAATTTTCTGAATAAAAGATTTACTACTTTTTATACGGTACTAAGAAAGAATGTCTCGTTTGAATAGGTTATTGGAGGGTGGGGGAATGTATCTGTCGGTCCCTTATGCCAATACTATTCAACTTTTTTTTTTCACGTACCCTCAGATATAATTTATTTCCAAATTTGTACCCCTAAGTTGTTGGTGCATAAAGCAAGTTATAGATATTCTATAATCTACATCTAAAATAAATAAAATTTATTATATCCAAAATAACTATAGCATTATATATACATAGATATTTTAAATTTTACATACCCCCTAAGATGCTTTCGCGTAGTCCTACCCCAAATTGAATACCGGTGTCCGACACTAACGACACCCATGCATGGGTCGAACTAGACTAATATGGTACTGTCGTGACCCCCCCCCCCCTCCAGGGGGCTGGGTCTGTCAGGATAGCTTGCGGGGGGGGCTGGGTNAAAATAGGATTCTGTCGCGATCCCCCCTCCAGTGGGCTGGATCTGTCAGGATAGCTTGCGGGAGGGGCTAGGTCGCAGGCTAGGTAGTTGTGTGGGTTCGAAATAATACGTAGGGCTACGAATTTTAGTTTAGTAGAAGTACTAAGAGATAATACAAAATGTGATGTTAAATGAAATATAAAATAAATATAAGAGACTGGAACGCTCGCGGAATAACTGGATCACTCGTGAAAACTTAAGACTGATAAAATGACTGACACGGCTCGCGACCCCCTACAAAACTCAAACTCGGGACCTTGAGCTTGACGGTTGCCCTCTAAAGCACAAGTGCTACTGACTACCCGAAGGTGTATTCTGCTTTGGTCCGACGTCAGGCAGCGTCTCTGTCTACGAATTTGATGAAAATTTGTCAGCCTCGATGTCAATAAATAACATATTTTTTAGTCCGCTCTCTCCAACTAGAGCAACGTTGCTATGAGTAATCAGCACTCCTTTTTAATATTTCTTATTCCTAACATCATATTTGCTAAGCCAGCGCTTTTGAGCACGTACGTCCAAGAAAGTTATATAAATCAAAACAAACATCCCAACATTGTACAGGGCTATGACAGTAGTCACATAAACATTCGTGTATCCATGAGTTCTATTTTGAACACTTATTATCCAAATCACGCTGAAAATCATACCATTGTGTCGAATCCTACACTAATTATAAATTAATATGGTGCAAATAACACCTGCTGCATATAAAATCGTCAACCAAGAAGGAACGTGGCAGGTGTTTTATTATTCGGGTCACCATATCGGTTGAGTCTGGTGTTCTGTCAACGGGGATGACGCCGTGTTTGTAGGACAGGTTTTTATTGGCTCTCCAGAACAAACAGAGAGTTGCGACGTGTGAAGCGCAACTTAATGAAGAATTTCGGGGTGAAACTAATTTCATCCCCTTCCCTTCTGGTGTTACCGACTTGAGAGGGTTGAGTATCATGAAAACTAGGGTATTAACCCAGGACCGAACACTCGCCACTGTGAGTTAAAATTAATTCTCACGAGCTTGTTTTCAGAGGACACGAAGAATAAACTCATATAGTTTCGCGACGACTAATTTAATTTATTTTATGTTTTGTATGTTACTCCTCAATGGATTTTTACATTGGGGTTGTTAGGAAACGTGATTTAAGGTCATTATTTTTCCTGTTTTGATGGCACTTTTTTTTTGCTAAACTAAATACAATATTGTTTCGATAAATACGTTGCGTTTAATTTTCTTTGCATAGTTATCTCAACAGGTCTTGAATATTTGTCATTAGAATAGTGAATTTGAACATAAACTTTAATAAAAAAAACCTCCATGGCTTGAACCCTTGATCAAGCTATATACCGACCAAGCGGCCGCCGCCGTTAGCGATGGTAATGCTAAAACATTTGCGGATTAAGAGTGTCATGTGTTCAACACCAAGAACCCTCCGGGCGTTAGACTCAGTTTTCAAGACCGGAGCTGCTACTTCTTTATTCAAGTATTTCCTCATTTCTCCTCACGAGGCTGAGTTTAACCCCATTCCAGACCTAGACAAATTCTAGAAGCGCAGAGGACCCGAGACTTCAGGATATGTAGCAAGGAGCTCTGACCACTAGAAGAGAAAAAATCCGGTCCAAGTTCTAGGATGTCCATGGCAAATATTCGAGACCTGTTGAAATTACTAGATGTAGGAAATTAAACGCAACGCATCTACTGAATAAATAATTTCTCTACATAACGATAGTTTAGTTACTTTGGCCACAAAAGGTTTTTTGTTATAAAATTGAAAAATACGTACCTTAACTCACGCTCTCTTCCTCCCCAACTTAACTACACTACCTGTTCGGATTATACGCTTATATACTAATTACACCGATGTGTTACTTAAGTATGATGAAGGTTTAATTGAGAGAAAGTCAACCCGCATTTGCGTAGATGGAGACTGTAAAACTATCTAGGAAAAACCAGAGGATACCATTTTGGCATGGGCGTGACTGACTTTACAACTTTGAAGGGGGCACACATTATTATTTATTTGACTTTCACTAATAATTATGTAAAATAAATGGTGCTGAATTTAATATTACCCATTAAATACTAAGCTTTCCTATTCATAATACTCTGTTTAAACTGAACATTAATATTAATTCAAGATTTTAGTTTTATCCCAGATTCAAATAGGTCCAACTATTTTATCAATAATTTGTTCAATATTTTCAAGAAGTATGTATGTACAGACCTATTTACAAAAATACTATTCATTTTGTGTTAAATAATTAACACTTTATTTAAGTGGATATCGACTTCATTAAAAACATGGTATATTCTTTAATTAACTGCATAACCGGCCTCGTGGTTTGGTGATCAGAACTCATGGCTGCTGACTTAGAGGTCCCTGCTGGTACATTTTTCTCGAAAGGGGAATAATTTCCATGGTCACCAGATTTTGATTAGTTAGGCTCAGATAAGTTTCGTAAATATCTTCATTTGCGTCACCTCGTCATATTCACTATCATCCCCTCATCTCATCGGAACATGGAAAGAGCCTCCACGGAAAGGATGTACGATTACTGTATTCGGGCGTTCCCTGGACAACGGTACATTAATACTGGCTAATCTTTCCACAAACTGGGCTACAAATTGATGTAGGCCATTCACGCCATTATTATTATTATTTTTATTATTATTATGTGCGCGTGCGTGTGTGTGTGTGAAACATAGCCACGTTCTTATTTTATTTGAGATACACTGTTTCTAAAGTATGTTTAAAGGTTATATAGATAGATTAGCTTTGCTCGTTGGGGGATCCGCCCCCGAACCCCCCGTGAGTTTTCTTTGCAAGTGGATGTAAACTAATGTAACCCCACCGTTGTTTTGAACGTAACAACTTAAAGTCACCGGTATTGTATTGTTTATACCGCACCGACTTTAAAGTTGCTCCGCCATTTTGAATTTTTTTCGGGGGTTGAATNATTTTCCCGTCGGTTACAGGCTAGAAGCTATAAGTTTGCCAAATTCTAAGTTTCTAACTCATCTGGAAGTGTGTAAACATTAATGTCAGTGAGTGAGTGAGTGAGTGAGTGAGTGAGTCAGCCATGCGGCTTCATAGTAGTATAATAGCCAACACTTATTGCAATCTTGCTGGATAATCTCGCATTTGCAGTGCTCTTGTCCCCAAAAATTACTCGAGGTCAATTTATTTAAATAAGGGCATACAATTCATGTGTAAGATATCCAAAATACTTAAACAGATTAATCAATTTTACTTTATTTTGAAGGTGACTTTCCCTTTAAGTGCACTCCCTTCGCAAGGCTTATTAACAATTTGATTTAAGCAATTAAAGACGAAAGTTGTAATTTAGTAGGAAACTTATAAGCATTCTCTTAGAAAGAATATGTAATAGCATACATTCTGGAAAACCACTCTTGGTTCACTCGTTGGCGTATGAACACCAGCTTATAAAGTCTTTGCCAAAAAAAATCTAACGCTAAGCCAACTCGCTTGTAAGTATAGTTAGTGGGATACGAAAGCAATAGTACTGTTTGTCTAGCCAGAAAACTTATTCTTTTAAATTCATGTGTTTTTTCTTTTTTAAACATTTTCAAAGGTGTAGAAACCTATTTTAAATGAAGGTCCTACCTCAAAGCAATATTTACTGAATAGTATTTCTCATAAACAAAGGATCATTAAACAAACAGAACATATCACTATATTAATAAATTAAATGTTTATTTATATAAACATCTTTTAAAAATAAATAGGGTTTCAAATTTTAACATTTATAATATATTTTGAACATCTTTTATACGTTCAAATATCTTTTAAATACATACGTCACATGCATATTTGTTATTATTACTCGTATATTACAAAATAGGTTACGCATTTTAAAATTATGAAAGAGTTCGAATGTTAAAATCCTAACTTATTCAATGACGATGTTAATAATAAGTATATCTACGAAAATTTACATTTTTTAAATTAATAGTTATACTAGTACGCTAGTAAAAGGTTGATCACTACACGAAACTTGAACTCAAAACACAAGGAGGTATTAATTTTGCAAACAACTTTTATTTTGATAATAAAAAATATATTAACTGTGCGAAATAAAAACAATGAGTAGGCTTGTATCTTTATAATTTTGTTGATTAACTAATTTATATCACATTTATAAGAAGGGCAATTAGTCATTACTATTCAAGGGTATTCACTCTCACAGAAATTGGTTTCACTAATGGTTCTAATAATAAATGTCTTAAGATAATATTATTTATGATTTTATTATCAAATAATGTGTTGTATTTAAAAGGGATTTTATCAGGAGGCCCGTCCTATGAAAATTGGACTGTAAGTACGATGGGTGCGAATTCTACTTTAATCATGAGATATCACTTGTAGTAACCTCATTGAGGGGGGAACATTTTAATCTCTTTTATGATCTCACAGATGAAGTACTATGTTTAGCAAATAACCTAATTTGTTTAAGTGAGGATGTCCTCAATCATTTGAAGTTGTAATTTGTCTTTAAGAAAGTGTTTGCATCTCGCTTTACCCTTATCGTGTTACTTATAGCCACCTTCATATCGGCTTGCTGAGTAAACTTATCATGAACTGCGGCTACCATAGTTAAAATACAATCATATTTGCTTACTCAGCTTAGTATGAAGTTTTAATTAATTTCAATTTAACTTTGATTCCAATCTTTCCGAACGTGTGTTATATGTCATCAAGAGTAATGGATGGATGATGTAGTAATTTAATTAAATACAGTCAACATTTAAAAGGAAGGAATATTCTGTTAAAAAAACTGGTTGACTGGCCAGTAAAATTATATATATATTTGTCACCGCGTTTTACTACCCGTTTAGGCTATATGCATATAAAAGAATTACTGTAGTATGTTATAAAGATAATAAAAAGTTAAAATTAAACGAAGTATTCCCGCATTTGCGTGCAGGGAGAGTTGAAAACTGTTTAGGAAAAACAACCCTCTATATAACCGACTGGGATTCAAACCCCTGGGTTCCAATCATACCCATTCCAACATATTGCGGGAGTCACGCCTTAGACCCTTTTAACACTGAAGTGGGTAAAATTAGTAAACTATTATTACTCTTTGTTAAACCTCACGTTCATATTTAAGTTTTATTCAAGCGAAACAAACAATTTTTTTTTACATTTGTAATACAATTGAATACACATTGATACAAACAACCTCGCTTTTAACAAATTTTTATTTAAAATCCCAGGCTTATACATCTACAAAATAACTTCTTTACTAACCAAATAAATAAAATCTAAAAACTAATTCAAAATTGACAAACACATTTTGATCTTTAACCTTAAAATAAAATATATTTGTTAACGCCCCAACAACTAGACCCACAAACTTAATTTTTCATCTTCATGAATGGCTAAACATATAAAATACCCGCCACAATTTCCATCCAAGTGCGAGAATGTCTTTTTCACAAAATTATTATGAGCTGTTCTAATTTTTCCTGACATTAAAAAAAATCTCTTTAGTAGATTTGGGTACTAACATTGTTAATTTTTAGTAATTCATATAAAGTAATCAAAATGTGACGTTTGCTTTATACGGAGTAAATTATCCCGGAAAAAATTCTTAGCTATAATAGCTAATGCTGGCGGTAATTAGATGATGTTTTACGTTGTTTGCTTATCAAGCACTTTTATCTTAACTGTATTATTCGAATAAATTGAAAAATGACATCTGTACAAGGGAATAAAACGTGTGACTTTTTACATTAACGTGCCAATGATTTACCACTGAGATATCCTTGGGATCGTCCTGTGATCTGGTTCATTATTCATTCATATTTTAAGGCAGAGTCTGAGATGGACGTGTGGTCATCATCGGCTATTAAGAGCTGTCATTAACACAGTCACTGGCGACTCGGTTGTGGCTTTTTACTTCCAATAGTACAAATACATTGTACGTTCCAAGCGAATCAAGATGAGAGAAATCAGCTCTAAATATGAGTGAAAAATGAGCCTGAGCTCGGGGCGATCCCTGTGAAGCTCAACGGTAGATCATTGGCGCGCTAGTACAAAGTCCTGGGTTCGATTACCGTGTTCAGGTGTCATTTTTCAATTTTTTCGAATAATACATTTAGGATAAAAGTGTTTTAAAATCAGCAAACAACGCGAAATATCATCTACTTACCGCCAGCATTAACTATCATAGTTAAGAGTGTTTTTTTCCGGAATAATTTACTCGACATAAACCAAACGTCACATTTTGATTAATTTATATGCATCTCTGAGAATCAACAATTTTTGTATCCAAATCTATTAAAGTGAAAATATTATTTTTGCTTTCAATTTATGAATATTATTCAGATACGAATGATTTCCATGGTTAAAATAATTCATCCCCCAAGCTTCGCCTTTATAGCTTTGCTTTTTTTCCATATTCTTCCATGTATTAATTTTAGCCAAATATAACTTAATATGTTAAATGAGTAGGTTTTATTAATCATGATAAACGGGGGTTTGAAAGTACACTCCGTTTAGCGTGAAAGGTATCAAGCTTACTTTACTAGGTTCCACTATGTCGTAGCTTATAAGACAGGCCCCTAATGTAATCGTACAAGGTAAGCCTGCTACCTTTCAAGATAAATGGAGGGTAAATTTCTTACTGACAGGACTGGCAGCAAGGACTTTGAAGTAGATTCAAGAGGCCAGGGTTTGATTCCCCACATTGTTGTTTCTCTGACTTCTCCCTTCCGGTGCAGTTCCTTAGATAAACCCTTCTTTCCCTGATCCTTAAGGTTAGATAGTGTGTTACTGATAGCCATATTTTGTATAGTGCTTCTGCATGTCTTTTGTTTTAATTTGTGGTATCTAACGCGAACTTTCTGGAGCAGCTAATATATCAGCACACGACTTATAAACTAACTTGATACTATAACAAACACAATATCCAGCCACCTCTCTCACTGTAAAAAGATAAGGTTCCTATCTCATAAATTATACATTTTTCGGACAAGCTGAGGATCGAAATGGTGGTGCAAGGTAGTAATGCCGAATTCACGTGTGTGGTGTGTGTGTGGGAACGGGGAGGGAATGATGGTGGTAGCTTAGGGTCAAAGGCAATATCAAGTTCACCCACGCCCAAAAGTATCGATATTTTATTAAAATCGATTTTCTTTTTGATACCAATACCTTTTTACTATATATTTTTGCTTTGATACTTTTCTCATAAAAATAATTACATCCCGGTATCGGATTTTTATCGAAATAAACATAAATTGATGTTTTTTAATATACCTTTTTAAATATTCACTCTGCTAAAGCTGATTAAAAGCTCCTGTTACTTCTTTCGAAAAGAAGCTGAACCCACAGCTAAGCCCTAAATTACAATTTTGTGATTACATTATTATTTTTAGTGATGTAATATACGGAATAGGAAAAAATGTGTGTTATAATTAAAAAGTTTCATTTTTTGTTACCAAATGATACAAAAAATCTAGATATGTGGAAAGAGAAAATCAACATTTTCGTTCATAAAAAAACATTATTTTAGGGTAACACTTACTACTTATTCTTTATGTGCCAAAACGGATTGTTATCGATAATTTTCTATCGATTACTTTTATCTCAATACCTTATCCCTAATTTTAATAGTTAACTTGTGTTTTATTATCTTTGACCTTGGCGTTATTTGTCTGGGAGCGTCAGCCACCCACGTGTAACAAATAATTCCTCTGATTGGTGGTGTAGAAAAGCGCATGGCGTACCTTATTGAAGGCTACACACATTTCAATCGGAGATGAATCCAGCGCAAATTCAGCCCGTAATTGATTACGGGCGCACGGCAAAGTTTGCTCTAATTGAGTTGACTTCGGCGTGAGAAACGTTGTGTGTGGTGGATTATTTATCTATTGTTGATTTTAGAACCGGCTCACTCGTCATTCATTTGTTGCTTGCTTAGAGGGTAAATCTTGCGATCGAATATCTTGTTCATAGTTGATTAAACATGTATGAGGCTATACTAATAGTACCTACTGGGTAAGTGAATTGACACGCACTAAATTAGTCCTCTAGGATTTAGGACGTATTATCAGTTCTGCTGCTGTCACTACAACTTATGCTTATATACTGCTACTACTATTACTACTATTGGCACTATCGTTATTAGTACTATTAGTGCAATATATACTGATACTTATATTAGCACCATTGCTACTGGTATTATTGATACTGGTAGAACTATAATTTTTTAGCACCAATTTTATGTAATAATTACGATGATGGTTTTAGGGATTAGAAAGGTTATATTTAGAGGAAGTGTACTCATATTGGCTTGAAGATAGCGAGAAAAACAAAAAATCCACCCTCATTACACCCGACCGAAATTAGAACCTCCCCGTCATCGGCATTCTAGTATAACACGAGAATAGTACCTCAGACCATGCGGCCACCGAAGCGGGTCAAGTACAAATTAATACTGGCACTACTGCTACTAGTACTATTTTTACTGGTATTACTAGCACAACTACTGGCACTATTACTAATAGCATAGTTTTTTCCCCATAAGTGTCGCCCATTTATTACTATTAAATTGAGTTTGTTCCTTTTTACAAAATGGTTTCTAAACGGTCTGAACCCTGGTTGTTGTGCTTTTCAAAAAATAATAGAAGGCTTTTCAAGAGAGCTTATAGCTGTCTTTAATTTTTTTTTGGTTCTCTTGATTAATATACTTATGTTGCATAAAAAGCCTTGTGAAGTACCATCTTTAAAAGTTTCCTTGTTTAATATATAAAAAAATACCATAATATTTATTGATGTTTTAATAGAATTAAAACCTTCATACACTTTAATAAATATATTAATGTTGGTAAAAATGATAATATTAGAGAAGATCCCAAACAGGCTTTAAATGAAAACAAAAAGCATTTGGCCAAGAAAATATAAATGTTTTCCCTACAGAATAAATGGTACAACACAATCGTACATACTTTCTCACATAGCCTATTAAAGTTTGTTACAAAGTTTTCAAAAATTTGTCATCAGAAAATTACCCTTAAACAAATCCCGCCCTCTACCCCCTCATTCTTAACACTTCCCAGGTATCTCTTTTATTTAAAAAAATATCAAAGATCATTTCAGTATACTACCCTCAATTTAGAATCAATTTGTATCCAAGAAAATTCCTCAAGGTATCTCCATATTACATCTAAATATCAAGCTTGAACAAAAATACAACCCGACATTTAATTTGTAGCCCCAGGAATATATAGATGTATACATATAAGCCTACATTAATAGGAATGGAACATACAGAATGGTAAAATACACTTTTTTGGGTTCTGGGGCACATAATATTGAGGTCAAAATTCATAATAATCTCGAGGCTAAAATTGTTCATGATTGCACTATTTTCTCTCTGTACAAGAAATTAAGGTAGTCTGCTAAAATTATCTCACACTCGCTTGAACACCGTTGAGACAAGAAGCTGACACTAAGGCATACCCTAAAAAAATCCGCATTAATAATATAACTTCATAATCCCTAAAACCACTAGCGTAATTAGTACACAAGCGTAAAACTCGAACGGACGGTAATAAGACGCGGTGCTAAAAAATAAAATAAAAAAATGCACGCACCTAGGGGGTAAGCAATCCATCAACCTTACGCACATAGCAAGTGGAGTGTCGTGTAAGAGCCGATATTAAGGTATGGTGGGCTGCATATATTGCCTACCCTACAGGTGCATACAGCGCTAATTTTGACGTCTCATAGCGCCGCCATTTTTCGTCGCCAATCCCAAGTTCATTACGTGGAAATACTTATCTTGTTATCCCCTATCTTATCTTGTCTTAGTATATATAATTCTTCTGTACGTGTGTATGTCACTGAACTCCTCCTAAACGGCTGGACCGATTTTGATGACATTTTTTGTGTTTGTTTGAGTGGGTCCGTGGATGGTTTTAATTCACAATTGGACCCGGTAGGTGGCGCTGCAATCGGGTTCTAGGATTTTTTTTTT
>CABFWB010000009.1:316460-336372 GCA_902151455.1 Timema bartmani
TTTTTTTTTTTAGATTCATTGCATATCAGAACATGTAACCTCAAAATTTCACCCTTCCACCACCACCACCCCCAATATTTATAATAATGGATATAATATTAATAATTGACCATTAAGACTTTCTGAAAAGTTCACGAATAATTGAACTTCTGAGAATAATTCATAGTTATGTTTGTTTTTTGATACAGCTGGTATTTGTGGAGTTGTGGGCGAAATGCCAAAAATGAAAAGATGTTTTATTTTGTATGTTGTCTTGACAAACACTGAATTTGTAATATTTGTGTTACTCACTAATTGGAGTTAATTGTGAATTTGATAACAAAGTATTTGTTTTATTATCGAAATCAATTATGCCACCCATACGAAAAGCCAACGTTCGGGCAGGACAAAGTCTGTCGGGTCCGCTAGTAATCTATATAATTTTTTATCTGGATATCTTAATAACCATGTATATTTGTGATCATGTGATGGGGGTTAAAATCCCTGCAAAAAAAAAAGAAAAGAAAAAAGAAACACAACCATCTATACCCGTGACAATATTATATTTGAGGTAAAAAAAAACTATTTTGTATCACAATGAAATACCCATTTATTTAATATGGAGAGAGAATATTTTAACTTGTTCTTAACATTCATTTCCACTCCACACTCTTAATGATAACCAAATTGCTTCATTATTAAAAAAATATCTTCTTAATTGGATGAATATTTTTTGATGGCGTGTGGAATCTGTGTTGAACTTAATTTTTTGTTTAAAAACAAACATCTTGTCAAGTCCTGTAAACGACCATCACATTTCAAAATAATTTCAGTGTAGATAATTAAATTTGGTATCCCCAGTACTCACCAGCAAAGTAAAGAGCTCCCCTCGGACCTCGGATACTCGTTCCTTCCCCTCTAACTCTTTTCCACTCTACTCCTCTCCCATTTTACTTCAATCAACTCCACGGGGGGCAATAACACGGGAAGGGCAAACCACTTCGGCAGCACAGCTCGTACCATGGAATGAATGGTTGGATAATATTTCGTCAGCTAATGGTGTGTCCTCTTTAGGTAGCTATTTGGGGTTTTCAAACCTTTGAACATAACCCTACGGTTATTCTCGGCTTTCCTGCATCTGTAGTCGCGCAGTCTAGGGAGTAAGTTTTGCAATAAACTGGTTCCCTGGTAACAAGGAATGATTAGTGCCTGGGTGTCCCTAAATGGTTTCCCAATCTACACATGAATGTGGGTACATTTCCTACAAATTATACCTTCCTCAATCATACACATTATTTTAATATGCAGATAGCCAAAGTGGATAATTAGATACCGTGCGCATATATTAACGACTTAAGCTAAAGTGAAAGAATGAGAGGTGGTTTAGAAAAACTGCACCAGTATTCTCTATAAAAGGGGATAAGCAAACCACATTGTTAAATCTCAGAGGGAACCCCCTCCCNCCCCCCCAAGTGCACCCGACAGAGATATGAACCTGGAGTTCCTTGTCACCATAAATCCAGTATATTGCGAGACTTACGCCTTATATTGTATTAACATCGGAGACGTGTCAAAGTTATCATAATGGACTTTTTGAAACGTTCATTTACCCCCACGATTTAACCCGTCACTCTCGTGCTAGACTAGATTGTTGGTAATGGGGAGGTCTGGGCTTGAATCCTGATTGGGTGTACTGAGGGTGTTTTTCTTAAATAGTCCCTAACTCTCCTTCACAATTATGGGCACAATTCATCTAAAACTCCACCTTCCTCATCCTTGTGTTACAATGACGTAATTAGCGCATGAATAAACCCAAAGCGTATATCAAGTCGAAGTGAAAATAAAAATAAACATCGATACAGTAGATTCACCCTTTTAGAATATTAAGGAATATTTAATAATTGATATTAATGATGCTACGCATGTTTTAACTTAATATTCATAGAAACTCTAAAGATGATGCTACTTTGTTTCCGGAGACTGTTACGTATATTGTGAGGTGAATGAGTAGATGATATTTAATAACCCAGTTTCTTCTATTTCCTACGAAGAAGGATGAAGTTAACGTTAGAAGATAATAAATAGCTCACCTGTTTCCACTCAACGTCAAATTAACTTATATCAGAAACTATTATAATCTTAATACTTTCTACTTACACCCCACTGTAATATTCAAACCAACATATTATCAGTTGGTTGGGCCTCGTTTCAAAGCAGGTTTCATCTCGAGGGGCGTCATCTTGATGTAGGATGGTTTGTTGGTTTTTGGTGCCATCTTGACGTGTAGTGGTGTCCGTTGTTTGTGTGTCATCTTGTCGCCTTCGGATTGCCTGTGGTTCATGAGATTCCTGGATATGATCTGTCGTCCTAATTGAGGATTCCCCTAGTTGTGATAAGTGTTTAAGAAGGGCGTTTATTGGGGCGAACCGGTGAGGCAGTATATCGCAAGGGCAGCGGGCTACCAAAGACGCTACCCATAGGGTGGGCGTAAGGGTTTTTAGCGCTCCAGATGAGTCTTAAAATTCTCTATAGAAGTGATTTATGTTGCTAATAAATATTTAAAAAATATTTATTCTTAGTATTAGATAAAATATTTAGATATTTATTTTTTGTTATTTATTTATAAAAATTAGCTTACTTAATCCAAATATGTGTTTAGTTAAAAAAACATTTTAGTTGGAATGTGCCACTAATACCTTAACGACCTTTGGCCGGTCCTTTCTGCTATGATAATGCTTATTAAAAAATTGATTAAATGTTCATTGGTATGAGAGCTGATATCTGATCCGATCCGAGTTTATTTACATTACAAATTAGAGAAAATATACATTAAATCAAATTACAAACTTCCCCCCTGTGTGATATAAACCTCCCTCTCTTTATATATATATATATATATACATACACACACACACACACGTACATTGGATTTACATTTTACATACTTGCTAAACAACCATCATGATTAGGGTTTTCATATTGGGATCCTGCGATTTGAGTACATTCTAAAATGATTAGAGAAGGGGGTATCAATTTTTTCTTGCATTTTTATTAATGTGAGTGCTAATACCACATAAATTACATAAATTATTATTCATACATGGTAGCCACAGTCGAGACTTATAGAAAACCTGTAAAAGTCGGGGAGTTAAAAATACCAGGAAAATGTCGGGGGGATTATATATTCAATCGGGTAAATTAATATATATAGTATATATATATTTATTTATTTGGCTTTCTAGGGTATAAAAAATGTCTTGCATTCTATTCAAACACTGTTTTGACTAGGTAGGTAGCTTTAACATATAAAGTTGTTTATATTGTTAACTTAAATATTCTATAACATTCACTAAATAAGAATCAATAAAAGTTTTATCCAAACCAACACATTTTTGTTTTCCATAAAATAATTATGAAATGTTTCAAAAAGATAACATTTGGCCACGATAAGTGAAAAGTAAGAATATGCTGTTTTACCACCTCAAAAATAGTACATGTACTATTAATAGAGCACAATTGGTAACACCAATAATTATATATATTCTAAAACGAAGAACACGAACACTATTACTTTACTGTTTTTTTAACACCCTTTATTTTCTAAATTAACATTATATCAAATATATTTTACTTTGATTTGAATTTATTTCTCTTAATATTTAAATTCGAGCTAGCTTTCATATAGCTGATACATTTTTTTTACAAGTGACATTTTTTTTTATTATCTTAGAGCCTGGGTGCCTGGTGGCTGACCCAGGAGCTGAACTCTATTGCGCCCACACATGCACACGTGTGGTTGAAAAATAGCTGTTGGGGTTATTCCCTTTTTCATCTTCCTCCTCTCTCTTAATGTGTGTCGCATGATTAAAAATAAGCCATTGATTGGTTGAACGAGTGTTGGTAATGTAGCGATAGTCCAGTGGAGGGAGAAATGCTACGAGGCAAGTGCAGTGTTGCCAACTGTACGATCTGGATACTACTTTTGATATAATTTCACCACGTGTACAATCCAATTTTAGGATATTTTCTAAAACTAATATCCTGTGGCTCTGCTATAAAGTAACAAATTTTACATTAATTATCATATTTTTATGAAAATCGCAAGGCTTATAAATATAATGCCAGAAAGTAGTATCCTACCAGATAGGCCGTAGCTAGCCAATAATTTCAGGGGGGGTTTGGTGGGCACATCCCCCAATTGCCGTAAGCTAGAAAAAATTCTAGATTATAAACAGTTCTAGAAGCTATCTGAAGTGTTTTTTATGGCAACAAAGCTCCCTAAATTGTACTTGTATCTTAATTTTGATATTGTTTGAACCATAAATAAAGCCATATATATTTTGTTCATAAAATTTCAAGGGGGGGTTTGAACCCCCAAAACCTCCCCCTGGCTACGGCCTTGCCTACCAGTCAAAATACAATCCATTTCAGGTCCATGTACTATTGCTAAAGACTATAAACTTGGCAACACTGGGCAAGTGCGTGACATTTTCTGATTCTATAAAGACAGACGTGAAAGGTAGTTCTTGTAAGCCGTGCGCACTGCGTATGTATGTGGTGAGATAATTTATTTTGCAACCATGATGTGAGATGCGATCGGTAAATAAAGTAGGTCACATTTTTCTCGAGTGAGAGGATTTCGTTAAACTGTAATAGACGTTGTAAAAGCTTTTAGATTCACCACACATGTGTCTCGTGTGGACCAAGCTATATTTTGTCAAGTGTATGTAAATATAAAATAGTAAAAATGTGATAAGGTATTTAAACTGATCAATATTTCTCTTTATTCTTATATAAGAATTTCCACAAAAAAGCATCATATTTCCGGAGCTCTTCAAAGGTATACCCAAATAGGGGTATAGGGTAGAAGGGGACAATGCTAGCGACTCTTCAATTTACTCAAAATCCTGGGAAATTGACCTACTCTATGGCACTAGGAACTCGAAAGATCATTGCCACACTTACAAAAGTACGTCACCAAGCCGTATCTTGAGCTAGTTCTAGCCAGTCCACCTTATTTTTCTCGAGTGAGAGGATCTCGTTATTACTACCCTATTCTTATCTTTATCTAGTTCTATCCAGTTCACCTCATTACACCCTATATCTGTCTTGAGTTAGATCTATCCAGTCTACCTCATTATACCCTATCCCTATCATGAGCTAGTTTTATTCTGCCTACCTCATTACATCCTAGCCCTATCTTGAGCTTGAGTGGGCAACGTATTTTTCAAAGTAGCCACAGATGTGGTGAATGAGGAGTGAAATTCGCCACACTATTTAAAAATTGAGAATTTAGGTTGTTCAATCGAACATTTAAAACACCACACACAGTTAGAACAAGTCAATGCAAGACATGTACACTTTGATAACTCATTTGTAACTCTATCAAACGCTAATTATGCAAATGGTTCAAATTAAAAGTGTAAGACAATTTAATGTGAAATTTGACTTTCCTCTGAAGGCAGGAATGAAACAAGGTGCTGGGAGAGTAAGGAGGCATCCAATATTGAGTCATTGACAGTGACTCATTCAAAAAGAAAAATGGTTCCAATGGTATGCCTGAAAATATCAAGTTCAAACCAGCACATGACGTCGGGGAAAGGTTTATTTTACTGTGAGAGCCGCTCAAATTTGCCACGCGTTTATGGCCAATTCGCCACTTGTGGCGATTGGCGACATGGTTGCCCACCTAGGTACTAGGTAGCCTATGTCTCTAACAGGCGTGATTTTGAATTTCGTGAGAAGCCTGTTCCCTGTTGTTTTAGTATATATTTAGCTTTTTCATAACAGGAGGTAGCGTGATTTGTGTCCACATCTCTCTCAGGTTATCGGATTTTTTTTTAGGAAATTTCTTCTAAACATCCTCCTTCAAATAATAATTCAGTTTTAAGAATTTTGGGGCTAGCTATAACACTTCAGTAATCAGAGTGCGAAGTTTCATCTTTTTACCCTATCATAAAGTTTGAGAAAAACTCTGGACAGACAGACACCTCATGGATTTTATTATATAGATAATAAATATGTTACTATAGTAGAAGTGTGACCTAAATTATTGCACAACAGAGGTGTCAAAAAGTCATTCTGTGGTGGTTGATATTTTGTTCCCTAATTTTTATCTCTGTTTGCCGATGAAAGGAAAAGAGTTTTTCCGTGGCGAATAAAACTGTGAACAATACTCTCAGCACGTACAATAAACAGTGTAGTGTATTTAATCTTTTTTTTTAACATTTTCACGATAAATTGAATATTATAATTCCCCTAAGGCGCCACTCTCGAAATATTGCCGATGACGGGGATTTGAATTTAGCGCTAGTTTACTGAGTGAGAGTGATTTATCCTAGATGGTTTCCCACTCTCTCTCTCGTTCCACGTAAATTTGGGTACATTTTCTCCATCTCTAACCCATTATTGTAAATATGTAGCTAGCCCACACGGTTAGTAAGACGCGGTATTAAAAAAAACACATAAAAAAAGGAAGATTTTGAAATGTTGGCACACTTATTCAATACATAAATCCGACACCTTAGCTCGGTCGGTAGCGTGTCAGACTTCTGAGCTAAGGGTCCCGGGCTCGTTTCCTGGAATGGCCGAAAATTTATCATTAGTGAAATGTGGGTTTACCCTTTCACATTGATAAATTAACGACCGGGGACTGGATGTTGTGACTGTCCTAGTTTTAAGGTAGATTATAAGGCATGTGAAACTACGACAGGCCTAGTAAGCCGGCAGTGGAAAATATTTGTCTTGAATAAAAAACTGCCACAGGCCACAGGCTGGAAACCGTAAGGGATGTAAATGTTGTCACGTATGCGTGTAGAGGGGGATTGAAGGGAGACGGCTCAGGCCAGAACGTGATGGAGGCAGCTTTAGCGGTCCTCGCGTGGTCTTCAAGGCCTGTGATCACCGTAAATTAATTAATTTATCATGTTGTCACGTCGCATACCCAATAAACTTAATTTCTTTTCACGGAGCATGGGTACCAAAATTTACAAGACTTAAAGTTGAACTCTACTTTAAATTAGTGAATCGTTGGTTTTGGGGTAAAGTTCTCGCCTCAGGACCCGATGTTCATAGGTTCAAACCTAGCCGAGCTCGACGGATTTTTCTTGAGCTATAACAATCCGTAGCACAATATCTTTCGAAGGAGAGGTAAAGCCGTCGGTCCCGTGTCGATAGTTACATGTAAAAGAACCTTGGAAAATATGTGAAAATACCTTTCCTGCCAAAATTGGTAGGCCCTTTCGCTCTCGTTCATAGAAATTCTCGTGTACTAATAAAATCAGTCGGTTCAGAAAGTGCTATTTATATACCTAAAAAAAGATATTGTTTTCTCAACTTGCTTTAGTGACGTGAACAATTTTAGATTGCATTTTATTATTTTACTCACTAATTAATATAGAGATATTTAAAATTGTATTAAAACTATATAACTGTTTATTTTTAATGTTTGTATAGAATTGTCTGTTTTTCATTTTCCTCATAGTATTTTTTTTATAATGTAGGCCTAACAGCACTTGTTTTAAAAATATAATGGAGAAAAAAATATCTGGGATAGAATGTATTTCTTGTGTATCCGGTCGAGGATCAAACCTCTGCCTTCTGAGGGAGAGTCTGGCACATTATTTGTGCGCCCACATTTGTTGGTATTTTCTAGAAAAACATATAATGATTGGATTTTCAAGTCAAGACGCTGAGCGTGTATTAAACGTGTCACTAATTTAAAAAAATATATTTTATTAAAGGTGAACATTTGTATGATTATAAATCTTCGTGTTTTTCAAACATGTGGATTTTCAATAACCCACAAGTCGTAGAATATTGAATTTTCTTATCTAACACCTTTTTCCAAACCACCGTTAGAGAAACGTTTATGAGGAAAAAAATAAATCTGTCCGAACAAAGCTTGTCGGAATCTCAAAAAGAAATTTATTCTCCTGGCGCATTCAATCGGAGTGGAAATGTATTGGCGTAGGGCAGAATAATTTATCGAAATAAAATTGTCTTACAGTAAGCAAGATATACGATATGATGAACAACCACATATTATTTTAAATGGGAAAAATCTTTATTTTAAGGTTTAAACTGAAAAATGTTTAGAAAATAATATTTCAACTTCTTTTAGTTTTCTTCGATAATTTTGAGTTCAATAATGTTTAACATTATAACATCTGTACAGTAACATGTGATTTTAATTAAAAATACAACCAAACAAATCTTATTTTTACTGACTTTAAATTGTGGTACTCCATCTTCAATTTTTCTTAACACAAATTAGCTAGTATTTTAGTATATTATCTAAAGTAAAAATGATGAGGATAAAATATAATATCGGTTGAAATTAAGTCAACATAAAAATTAACAGTATTTAAATTCGAAACATGACTAAAGATATATCTTATTCTAGATTTCTGTTATTGAATATAATAAAATGGAGACCATTGCGAATACCTGGACGCAGATGGGAGGATAACATTAAAATGGGCCTGAAAAAGAGAGGGTGTAACGAGGTGGACTGGATGGAACTAGTTCAAGATAGGGATAGGTGGCATATTAAGTACGGCAATTAGCTTTGATGTTCCTAATGCCATAGATAAATTAAGTTGTTGGATACAGATTGTAAACATTAATTAATAAAATCAACAACAGACCATCAACTTCAGGAACATTTGGGAGAGAGCTATTTTTGAGTCATATATTCAAAACGATGTAATTTTTAGCTGCCTAAATGTCTTGAACTTTAAAGCCTAAACTCACGCCGCCATCTTGGAATAATGGCGTTGAAAATAAGTTTGTTTGCGTCTATCTCAGTTTACATGTTTCACGAGAAAATTTACTTGTACAAAATTGAAAGAAGATGGAAATCAGTATAGCCTTTTTCTCACAAATAATAGTTTCTTTATTAAATAATGATATATTTGTAATATTTTTCAGTGCTGGCTGACGTACCAAATCTCACATTATGCACGTGTCTGCACGTATATTTCTCTAGCTTATTAGCGGTTTGGAAAATTTTCCTTAAACTTGTTAACCTTAGCTATTTTATCCTGTCCGACACCTTAGCTCATTCGGTGGCGTTTTAGCAAAGGGTCCCGGCTTCGATCCCTGGCATGGCTGAACAAATGATTATTGGTAAAATGTGGGCTTTACATGTCACAGTTATAAATTAACAGCCGGTGGCTGGATGTTGTGTCTGTTCTAGATATAAGTGAGTTTGCCGATATAATCAGTCATTTCAGAAAGTGCACGTTAAATACCCCTATTTAATTAAATATTTCTATTTCTAGATATATTATCTGTGAATTTAAATCCAGCTATTGAAAAAAAATAAAAATAAATATTAAAAACACTCACAAATGATTTATCCCAAAACTATTATAGATATTTCTTCTTCTTATACTTATCATCTGTATTTGATTCATCGATGTTTCATTTTATTGCTAGAAAGAGTTTACATTAATTGTACTACTGGGGCCATGCATATTTTCCAATGCACTTCTGTAGGAAATGAACTAAGTTTTAATAATAGTTTATGTTAAATTTCCTAATACAGGGTGGCCCCCGGAAAAGTAGCCCTCCTCCTATATCCAGCAGGCGCCTCACTCTGAATTGGAGGAGGTCAATCCCCTTCCACCCATATTGTGACATGAAGAATGAGCAAGTGAACTGCTTGTCTTATGCACAAGACGGGGTGGTGGAAGAGGCTTGACCTCCTCTAATTCAGAGTGAGGCGCCTGCCGGATATAGGAGGCGGGCTACTTTCCCGTGGGCCACCCTGTAGAACTAGCTGCAGCAATTTCTTCCGAGTCATTTTACTTTTATTTCTGTAAATGTCCCCCCCCCTCCACCCTTCATCGTGTCTCCCTACCGGTTTAGGACTTAAATATTAATTTTATAAATATAAACTATGCAAATGTGGTAGAGATGAGGTAGGTATAATTTGGAGGAAATGTACCCACATTCACGTGGAGGGATAGTGGAAAATCTTTTAGGGAAATAAACCTCAGTACACCCTGCCGAGATTCGGCCCCCGACCTCCCCGCCGTTAGCAAACCAGACTAAATGAGTGTCCATCTGCGCGTGTGTGCGTGTTAGTTCCTGTGTTAACTGGATCGTTGTTTAGTAATTGGTTAGTTTACATTATCAAGACGGTTTCCTGTTCCAATCAACAGATGGTGCTGTGTGTCGTCTCCGTATGAACTTTTTATTTGCTTATGCCAGTCGTAGGTTAGTGATTTATCAAAACTCTCATAACTGAAAGGTGGAGTTGTTTTCAGGTAAATACTAGGTTTATTTTAATTTTATTTAAGTCACTTTTGACGTCGGTGCGACGACACCGAGGACACTGACATTGTTGCCATATTTACTGATACACAAGCTCCGAAGTTTCTGTGTTTGTTTGTCCCAGTTGAAAGCCATCCAATATAGTGAGTTTCCTTTCGTTTCACGATGTCATTAGATTAAGGGGGGAGGGGGGTGGAAGAGGATGCGAGTTTGGGTCCGCAATTTTTCACTTGCTTCAGTAAATACGTTTAGTATAATTTTATACAACCCGCTTCGGTGGCCGAATGGTCTTAAGGCAGCGTTTTTAAAAACTGGACTCCCCCATAGTTATCTCATGCTCCTTGAGACAATTTTCAGAATATTCTTTGGGCCAGTTTCATAGTCAAATTTAGTACGCCTTAAGTGCGGCGCTATACTAAATACAAGACGTCACCTACCTGAAATTGAATGGAATGAGCCAGTTTCATATGCGAAACTGGCCCATTCCATTTTGGTCTAGGTAGGTGTCGTCCTGTATTTAGTATCGACTCGCACTTTAGGCGTACTAAATCTGACTATGAAACTGGCCCTTTATTTGTTTCTCACACTAAAATATAACAGCAGTAATTAGGATTGCCAATTCTTTTTGCAAATCTGAATAAAGTACATTTGCTAAAGATGCATTCAGAACACGTGATGCTTTCCGTTTGTTCATACTATTCTAGTTGTAAAATTTAACTATCGTTATTGAATGGTTATAATATTAGTGTAAATTTTTTTATTAGAGCTCCAACATGTATCTTTTCTGGTGCAAGGGCTCCTTTGGTCTAAAAAGTTAAGGAACCCCTGGTATAAGGCATCACTCTCGAAATAGACTAGACTAGCAATGAAGGGTAGATTAGGTTTCGAATCTGAGGTGGGTTTACTAAGGATGATTTGATTCTATTTTCTGCTCTTCCTTCAAGAAAATGTGGATACACTTCATCTAAATTAAACCTTCTCTATCCATAAAGCATAAGCGTAATTAGTACATATGCATACAACCAAAACGATGATAAAAATTAATTTAAAATCTACATATCGTAATCTTAACAGTTTTTTGATGTGTCATGTGTATTGCGTAATTTGACTCGGTTCTTTTCTCTTCATTTAACATATTTTTTTAGTCAAATGCTGCTATGCCCATGACAAATATTGAATAACTGTTGTGATTCATATATTATGCAAGTTGAACAGTCCTCTTACCTTACATGACGAAAATAAATTTAGGATTTTTTAAAACTAAGCTCTTAGGAAGAAATGTGTTCCAAAAAGGTGTGAAGATACTAGGGATTGAATGAGGTTACATAATGATTGAATACATACTCTGTACTCATTACAAGACATTGCTAATATAGTTGAATCTCGCAATTTACGGTGGGCAGGAGACTCAGAGTGAATGGGAGAATCTAGAACCTTGTTCAGGATACTGACTGGCAAACCCAATGGGATCAGGCCTTTGGGAAGACCTAGACGTAGATTGGAGGATCGCATTAGAATGGTCTTTAAAGAGATATGGTGTAATGAGGTGGACTGGATAGAACTAGCTCAAGATAGGGAATGAACTTGCGAGTTCCTAATGCTATAGAGTAAGTAAGTCATTAAAACTGCACAAATACAGGCCTTAACTCGCATTCCATTCTATCCCACCTTGAGTGGAGAATAAAAATGTATGTTAGATTAATTCCTTCGCACTTTCATTCTCATTGAGGGACCTTGGTTGGTTGATCTGTTATTATTTTATTTAGCACCGCGTCTTACTACCCGTCCGGGTTATACGCTAATTACTCTAATTACTAATTAGGCTAATGGGTTAGGGGATGGGAAGGTTGAATTTAGAGGAAGTGAACCCACATTTGCTTGGAGAGAGAGAGAGTGGAAAACCATTTAAGAAAAACCACCCCAGTTCACCCAACCGAGATTCGAACCTCGATCTTCCCGTCCTCGGCAGTCTGGCTCAACACGAATCTAGTGCGTTAACCAACTACGCCACCGAGGCGGGTAGCTTCTCTGTTGCTTTGAGAAAAGATGGGTTCAAATTTAATTTGTTGATTATAAATATTAATATCCGTAATAATAAACCAACAACATTACTATATATATTTCACTTTTTCAAAACACAATATGGTTCTTGGACTTGTAAGTCTACTCTCATACTTCTACAATATGATTGTGGCTACTCAATTTACAAGCTATAAAAATGATATATATTAAAATTTTTTATCAAATGCTAAACGCTATTTTCTTCAGTTGATGTGATTAATCGACGTCTTTCGTACTGAATTGCTTTTTGATTTTCCATCGAGCATTATTTTCTTATAAAAAATAATGCCTATAATTATAACCGCCGCGAAGAAAATGCGACTTAATCTTATGGAATATCCAATTTAATATTACAAAATAAATAAAGATCACTGCCTTATCCAACCAACTAATTTTATTTTCCCTTGCTTTTCAAGGGAAACTGAACTTATTTCTCAGGAGTACTTGCAGCTCCAAGTCACGGATTATATCTACATCAGAGGGAAGGGTAAATGGATTGGAATTGATCCTTCTTGAAATAGGATTGAGCACCTTAAACCCTGGATGAATTATCTTACCGTCACACCACTTCGGAGAACGTCGAAAGCGCACAACAGGGAGAAAAATCTCATTTCAAAAAGCGCGCGAAGTTGCGGGTCAAAAGCGCACAGGGTGTAAAAAACAACTGCTTAACGTGGAAACATGTCAAACATGGCAAACATTTATTGTAAACAGCCCCCTTCCTCTTTCCAATAATTATAATAAAATAATAAGAGTACAGGCATTTAAACACAATACAACCTTTTTTTTTAAGTACCGCGTCTTACTACCAATTCTGGCTGTACGCTTATGTACTTTTTTTTTTTACATCCATTACTGTTTTTATCCTGTGACCTTGATCAGTTTTTTTATTCAAGCCAAATATTTTCCCTAGGACTCGCACAACATCCAGTCCCCGGCCGTTAATTCATCACTGTGAAACGGTGAACCCACATTTCACTAATGATACATTTTTCGGGCATGCTGGAATTCGAGCCCAGAACCTTTAGCTCAGTAGACAGATACGCTACCGACTTAGTTAAGGTGTCAGATACGATTATGTACAAATTGAGCTAATGGTTTTAGGGATTAGGAAGGCTTTGTTTATAGGTGTACCCGCATTTGCGTAGCGGGAGATGGGGAAACTATTCTAGGAAAACCCCCCTAAGTAGACCGGACTGGAATTCGAACCCCGATCTCCCCGTCATCGCTAGACCAGTATAACACGAGAATGATGCCTTAGAACATGCGGCCACCGTAGTGCTCCGTATAATATACTCGACTGAGATTCAAACCTCGATATCACTGTCATCGGCAGTCCGATCTATTGCGAGAGTTGCGCGTTAGATCACGCGACCACCGAAGTGGGTTACAACTCAAATTGAAATGTGTCGTTCGTGAACAAACAATCAAACAAACAAACAAACAAGTGGTGTTTCCATATGGAACTCATAGACTACAAACAATGGTGCACTTTTGTTGCATCTACCTTGTGCGCTTCTCATATACACCAAAGCAGGTACACAAATTCGACCTGTGCGCTTTCAGTACGTAGTCACGCCTCCCACCTCTCTAGGCTGAGTCGTCGGTACGGGCCGCTTCTGTATCGACCCCTTCAAAGGTTGAATCATTAATTCTCCTTTCCCCCCTCCGCCCCTTTTGCAAAAAATGAGAACATAAGCTCACCGCTACTTCATAGCCAACATTTCTATTCAACCTTAGGGCCCTAGTAATACGTTACGTGCTAGATGACAGTTTCCTTTTTCGTCGACTCAATTTTTATTCAACTACGAACAAGTCCCGCGTGCGCCGCGTCCCGGCCCACCAGGAGAAGGACAACGCCGAAAGGCTTTTTATTTTGATCAGCCAGTCTAATACGAGAGTGATGTCTTATGCTTTGTGGACCCGTTCCTAGGATTTACATAAGTGCGTTCCATATTATATGAATAGGTTCGGTGGCCGCATGGTCTAAGGCATCACTCTCGTGTTGGACTGGTCTAGCGATAACAGGGTCCTGGTAGGTTCTATTGATTATGGTTTTTCCTACAAGGTTTCCCACTCTTCTTCCACGCAAATGCGGGTAGATTACCTCTAAAATGTTTCCTTCCTCATCCCTACCCCATTAGAGTTATTGTATTAAGTGCGTAAAACCTGAGCAGGTAGTAATACGTGGTGATTCAATAGCAAAAAAAAGTTTTTATAACTCAAAGAAAAATTCATACACAATATTAGTTAAAAAAAAAAGTTTTTATTTTATAAGCACATGCTCATGAACACAACCGAATATGGTTTGTATGACGTCATCGACCGCTCTTATTTAGGCTAGTTCGCCATCTTAATTTGTGAAGAGAATGCAATCTCTTAGAATATTGTTCGTAAAACCTTTTTTTAAGTGGACTACAGATGCCGTTTCCACAAAATAAGAAACACCCAAACGGCAATTTTCAGAAGTTTGTGTTTCATAAATGTAAAAATGTTTTAAAAGAAAAACATAATTTAAAAAAAAATTGTTTGTTGTGTAAGTTTTGACTGTCAAAAGTGACTGCTCAACATAATACGGTCGTGCAGATCATGTGGTTTGGCGAATGGGTACATGAGACTTGAGAATAGAGCTGGTAACATTTGCGAGACGTTACTTACCACCACTCGAACCGACTTTATATTAATTCATATCTGAAACAACGATATGAAAATGGTTTAATGAAATCACCGTTACTTTATGCCAGAGTGTACATTCTATCTACCCTAATAAATAGCTCAGCTTGTTGGTTTCTTACATAGGAAGACCATAGTATAATCAATCAATGTAAAGCTCCTTCCTTTCAGGATAATTAGGAAGAATATCCACAAAATCTTTCAATTATTCAGTTTTTGTTTTCTGGTATATGCCTATATGTGTACAGAGGATTTTCTAGATCCATCCATTAGCTCAAACCATCATGGTTTCGGATGAGGGAAATGAAAGAGGCTTTAGATGGAACACACTCACTCACACACACACACACACACACACACACACACGTATTCATTCACAATCTCTCTCTTCGATCATGATATTAGCTCTTTTTACTTTTACATACCAAAGACGATAAGAAACTAACAAACTTAAAAGGTGTAACACAACATTTTAAAATTGGGATGTAAATTTTTTAATTAATATATGACGTCCATAGGATTGATTTAGTTTAATCTAGTTTCATGGTACAAGGACAGCCTATACATTCATTAAGACATAACTGTTCTAAATATACAGGATGCAAAGTCATATGTTTCACAAAAGTGGAGGGGTTATAAAGAATACGAAAATGGATACATACTTTATATAGTATGGTCGGGAACGTCATATTACGATCCAAAGCTACCATATTAAGTTACTTTTAACTATTGTAAAGTTTCACTAGCATGCAATAGTATTCACCCTATATATATATATATAGGGTGAATACTATATATATATATATATATATATATATATATATATATATATATANTATATATATATATATATATATATATATATATATATATATATATAGTATATAAGTAACTTAATATGGTAGCTTTGGGTCGTAATATGACGTTCACGACCATACTATATAAAGTATGTATCCATTTTTGTATTCTTTATAACCCCTCCACTTTTGTGAAACATATGACTTTGCATCCTGTATATTTAGAACAGTATATATATATATATATATATAATTACACTATCAGTGCGAATGAGGTATTAAATAGGCTTTCCCACTATTATTTCCACTTCGTTTATCTTGCTTGCACATTTTCACTATGACCAAGCCTATAAGAAAGTCATAGTCTAATCGGTTGAACAAAAACTGCTACCTTTTAGAGTAGACAGAGTGTATATTCCTACAATCCTTTAACGTTCGCAAAATACATTTATTTACATTATATATATAGGCCTATATATATGTTTTCTTACGGTTTAAATTTTGTAATTCTATATTGATATTTGCTGTATCAAAATGTATATGCTTCTTTTAATATACAACGATAAAAGGCTTTTTATAGTTGAAATTGGTTCAAAATGTGTAGAATCGTGAAATATATTCCTAAAGAAAGTTCTTTTCGTTGATTGTGACTAAGCCATAGGGGCCTATCTAAGAATATCCATGGCTTTATAAGTGTGTATGTCTAATGGACCAAATAACTCTGGTCATACATGCTCATGATTGTGAAAAATGCACATTTATAACATTTTATTCTTGTTTTTAAGGAAAATAATTGAGTTAAGGATAGTTCACAAGTGACTGACTTATGAAAAATAAAAAAATATATATTTAAAAAATGTGTCTAATGATTTGGTCAAAATAAATATCTATAGAGGGTTTTACATAATAAATAACAAGATTAAACAAACAAAAAATTATGTTACTTTACCGATGATTAATATTTGAAAATTTGAGTTTATTCATAATAGCTATAACAATTTGATTCACAATTTAAATTTAAAGAATGTTTCTTATTATTATAAAAACATATTTTTTTTAGCAAAAATGATCTGAAGTTAGTTTGCTGTGAAGTGAAAACAGATTTTTAAAACTTTTATTCCTCTTAAAATAGACTATGATAAAGTATATACACTTTTTTCATACTAATTTTTTAGATTAATGTATTAACTGTAAGAGTATAAGATAGATTAACATTGTTGGCTTCTTTCTATTAAATGTTTACTCAATTTATTTCAACGCTTGTATCTTCTTGTGCATTCTATTTCAGTTCACAAGAATTGAGATTAAGAAGACAAACACTTTGCCACTAATTTCTGTATAAAATTCTAAACATCTTCCACTTGTTTGTTTTACTATTCAAACAGATAATATTTTATCTTGTCATTGTTCTTAATAGAGCTCTGTGTTAGAATGGAGTAATTATCATAAAATATACATTGCTCCCGCGGCTGAGTCAACATTTGTGATTTTTTAAACACGATTCTATCTTCAAAGTCAACATATTATAAAAGGGAAGCTATCATGATATTCATAACCTAATTATTAAACTTTTAAATATAGTCAAATGTAACCCAATTACTCTATTTGTGCATGTTTTTACTAACTCATGTTAAATGATAAAACTTCACCACAAATGTTAAGCCAATTGCGCTTCTTTGTGGTGTAATATTTAGAAAGGAATAGATTCTTACTGTCGAACCGACTTTGCAGTAAATACTAAACCAAAACGCGTATAACTCGAACGGGCAGTAAGACGTGGTGCTAAGACCTAAGCAACAAAAAACTAAACCTACAGTAATAGTATCTACCCACTCTGGTATCCGTCCTTTTGGTCCAAGGTGTCACTCTTGCATTAAACTGAATTGCTAATGACAGGGATCATGGGGTTCGAATCCCGGTTGGATATACTGAAGATTGGCTTTCCCTAAGTGGTTTTACACTCGCCCTCCACACACATATGAGTACACTTCCTCTAAATTAAACCTTCTTCATCCCTATCATATTATATTAAGTGTAAATAGCCGAAGCTATATTAATGGTAATCACATAATTGTAGCTGACGATTTCCACACGTCCATCATAGACTCTGCCTTAAAATATGAGTGAAGAATGACCCTGGGCACGGGACGAATCCTGGATAGCTCAGTGGTTAGAGCATTGGCGTACTAAGCCAAAGGTCCCGATTTCGATTCCCGTTTCCAGGTGTCATTTTTCAATTTTTAAAGAATGATACCTATCATATTAGCTTAGCTAGAACATATGCGTAAAATCCAAACGGGTAGTAAGACGCGGTTCTGAGAAAACATATACAAGTATTTTTAAAGCACATTAAGATAGCTAAGGTAAACACTATTGTTATTTTTCCAACCAGTTCATCAGAAGAAATGTTTAGTTCCCAAATGAGTTTTATGGACGTATTGTACTGATGTAAAATGGCTGTTAAGTTTTAAAACTAGAGCACATATGCATTTATCACTTTATTTACGAACCGAAGGGCGTGGTTGGGTTGCGAGATCCCGTCTGTTTTTCCGTTGACGGGTTAGTAGGAGTTCCAAATCGGATCTTCGATTACTTTCGTCTTTTTTCTTCTTTTGAGAGAGAAAACATTTCTTTGAACTCCTTAGTCAGAATCTGGATTCTCGGCAAGTTCTATTCTGACAGCTCAACACGCTGGTCGGGGAATTTGTTCAAAACGGAGAAATAATACAATTCTTCTCTTTTAACTTGAGTTTTAAATAACTTCGATTCGATTTTTAATTATTTTACTATTTTATCGTGTGAGGTACAATTTGAGATATCACTTTAAGCTGCAAATTAAGACCATTAGGATATGTTTTTTTTACACGAGACATACCTACCACACTAATATGCATTTCTCATTTATATTTGTGAAAACTATCAATGCTCTTTTTTAAAAGAACGTATTGTCTTATTTGAGGACAAGAAAAAGATCAAGAACCAATTTCTTCTCACGGGTGTCATCTAGCTTTGTAATCAATTCAAACAATGCTGCTTTTTCATTTTCTGTATTTTACTTTAGAAGCATTGGGTTTTAGACCAGTGAAACCGATTTAACATATTACAAAAAAAAACACATATTGAAAACAATAATTTTAAAATGTATACACTACGAAACAATTCCCAATTTCTTTGTTTTCACTTGAAGCCTGCAATAAACTTAACTTCGATACCTTTTCTGGTTCGAGCGTAATCTCTCATCTATAGTCCATCTGCAATAGGAGTTGTGGTAACTGACAGCTATCAGAAGATGTAAAAACTGTTAAAAGGAAAGCATAATTAAAAACGAATTATTTTTTATGAATATTTTGACTGCCAGAAGTGACAGCAGCTCAACGTATGATCTTGCAGATTATATGGTTTGGTGAATGAGAGTATATTTGGTAACTTTTGCTAGCGGTCTGTTACCACTACTCTATGACGAATGGACTCTAGTTTCTTTGTTGATAGGAAGTGATACGAGCACCTAAGATTGACAGTTCTGAAGCTCCATATATATCTTAGAATATTTTTCTTCTTGACTTTGTTATAAAATTATTATATTTGTTTGAAGAGCACTAGGTATATATTTCTAACCATTTACTTTGATATCATAATTGTAACATTTTGCGGTAAACGTTGTTTTGAAAATAACCCGATTTCACCTTTTCGTTAATTTATAAAAAATCATAAAACCTAAAAATTAGAGGGGGAAGAGTGGTTGGGTTGTTGTTCAATTACATAGGAACATGTAAATACATATCACTTCCATATTTTGAAATAACAAACCTCTTCTTAAAAAGCGCGGGATTTCTAAACATCTGCAACGCAACCATACAACCCTCTTAAATATGAAGCTTCATAGTCAATAAACTCGGTCTCAGATGAAAGTGAATATAAATTGAATAGTTTTTTTGCATCTCAGATTATAATAACGATTTGACTTTATTTATTTTTAAAATAACTGAAATCTTACAAGTAATTTAACTATTTAAATAAATCATTAAATCAAATACTCTCTTATATTGTACAGGACTTTCCCTTAAGGCACAATTTTTAGGGGATATTGTGTCCTCCCTCTCCCCCCCCCCCCCCCCCCCCCC
>CABFWB010000009.1:345531-380109 GCA_902151455.1 Timema bartmani
CAAATATATATTTGCTCAATATTGAGGAAAAAATATATTAGTATGAGCTTCAGCTGTTAGTTTTGGTAGGCATTATCAATACCTATAAAATAACTATCTTAAAATAGTAAAATATATCTCTTGACTGCAAAATAAAGTTTGCATTTCTTAAAAAGTTATTTCTACCAAAATCCTAGTAGGGTCCAGTATAAAGTCGAATTGCGGAACTGAATTAAATGAATTAAATCGAAAAATGACACCTGAACATAGGAATCGAACCAGCTTCGTTGAGCACGCCTACTAAGGCGTCAGGCTTGCGAGAGCTTATTAGCGGGGAGATCGGGACTCGAATCCTGGTCAGGCGTAATGAGGGTATTTTTTCTTAAATGTTTTCCCCTGATCTTCGCCGCAAATATGTTTACATTTCCTTAAAAATTTCACCTTACTTCCCCATATTTAATTTTTCTTTTATCGCCGCGTCTTACTACACGTTTGGGTTGTACGCCTATTTTCTAGTTACATTAATGTGTTAGGAATTAGGAAGGCATAATTGAGAGGAAATACACCCGCATCAGCGTGGAGAGAGATTAGAAAATCATTTGGGAAAACCACCCTCAGTGCACCCGACTGGGATCTAATCCTGATCTCCCCGTCGACAGTCTAGTCTACTGCGAGAGTAGCGCGTTAGACCATGCGACCACCCAATCGGGTTATATCTCATTAGTTTAATAAAGTGCGAATATTCCGGATGAGTAGTAAGACGTGTGAGATAAAGCCCATTGAAAATATCCGCATATTTTTAATGGATATTAATAACCACAATAAATAGTTGCCTTATTCAAAACTTGAGAAACCAATTTGTTACAGTGTCCCTAGGGTTTCTTTTAAAATGGACAAAGACTAATAATTCCCTTCTCCAAACTTGTTAAAATTTAATCAACTGTAAAGCTATGACGGTGACGTGGGAGGTGGTTGGTTGTCTATAGCGGTACGAGTACGAGTAGTCAATTATCAGCATATGGCTATGGTAACGTTTCTGACGCCGTACTTTATGAGATTAGTGATGGAATGGAGGCTGGTTTATGCATTTTTATTTAAAAAAATAAGCCGCAGTTAAAAACTGCACCGCACAGCTCTTCATCATACAATATAATAGAAGGCTGTTTTTTTTCCCCCTCACAACGCTTGATCAAATCCGTTAGTTTGCTGAATATTGAACTGAATAATAACATCCCACTTTATATTCTCGCTTTTTAAACATAAATCATTATTACTGGTTGTAAAGTTGACATTTGCTCTGTACACAACCCATTTATATCGAATAAGGACTTGCTTGATATTTGGATTGGTTTAGTGTTTTCAAAACATTGCAGAGCATCATGAAAGTAGAAACAATAATAATAAAAAAAAATTCATGGTGTGAGCACGCAATTGAGCTGTACTGACCGAGCGGCCCACGCCAATAGCGATGAGAGGGCTGCCATTTGAGGATGAAGGGTGTCATGTGATCAGCACAACAAACCCTCCTTCTCAGTTTTCTAAACAGTAGTTGCTTCATTTTTATTCAAGTTGCTTCTCATTTGTCCTTACGAGGCTGAGTTTGATCCCGTTCCAGACCCAATGCTTTATAGATACATTTTGGAAGCGCCTGCGATTGAACTCGAGACCCCTGGATCTTTAGCCAGGAATTCTGAACACTAGACCATAAAGATAGTTCGATAAACATTATGAATATAATATTTTAAAATATATTAATTGGGCATTCTGTAAATTAAAAAAATATTGATGAAAACGAAATAAACTGCTCTAACATTTAAATGCATTCAACCATATCGTATTCGATCTTGCGGCCCTGAGGCCAGACTCAATCTGTAATCTTTTGTGTCTCCGTAGGGAATACCCATGCGACCACTATACCGCCGTTATCAACGTCACCCTTATGAACACGGGCTGTCCTCGAACCCAGGTTCACGAGACGGCTCTCCAACTGCTACAGGTGCTAGACAAGCGCTTCTTCGGCGCCGTGGGACCTCTGCCGGCGGACGGTGACGTCGGTGAGTACTGCCTTCATACCTTCATTCTTAATGCAAGAGATTCATTTTCCGCGGGGGCGGCTTGTGACCTAACCAAGTATGGACGTGGCACCAATACCATATTGCATGCATACATAATATATCTATCAAAAAGTGTGTGGGGGGTGGGGTGGCGGGGGGAAGTATAAAATTGATTAGCAAATACTAGGGCTGTGTGAAGGTCATATTTTTTTTAATGCTAAGTGAAGTCAAAGCGATAATGTTTTAGTTGTTGTCACATAATCACTACTTTTATTTATTTTTGTCAGGTGTATTTAGCTAAAAATAATAGATTGGGGGGAGGGGGGAAGCAAATTATATTCTTTACCAGTATGCCGGTGCGAAACTTTCGCACATTCAAACCCCCACCCCCAATTATTTAGTCTTTTGATGAAATTAAACACTCGGTGAAGTGTATACACAAAATAGCAAAGAGAGTTTATTTTCGGTAATTGATACAAAAATATTTTTAGATTTTTATTTTAACTTAAATTTTAAACAATGTATTTAACGTAAATTGAGTATGCTATGTCAAAAGTTGGTAAAAAATCCTATTCACTGATACCTTACTCATCGCTGTAGGCTTTGTATTAGTTGAGAAAAAGGGATGTTGACAACATAAATAATATATAGGATATGCCGACACATCTGAGTTAATAATATACGGGGTTTCTTTATAGATTTAATTATATCACTTGTCGTTGCTAAAATAATGTTTAGTAGCTCTTCTAAAAATGATTATATGTGGAAATATATGTCATATTTAGTGAGATCTATAATAATAGGTCTATATCATTTTTCTCCTTTCTTCGAAATGTTTTGAAAATGCGAAGGTTATTATGAGAGTCAAGGTCGAAATGAATGAAATTTGACCTTCAACTTTGACCTCGACATTTTGAAGCTTTGTAAATCCTCCCCCCCCCCCAAAAAAAAACCTCTATGACATTAGCCCGCAAACGAGCTATACCGACCGAGCGCCGAGCGGCCGTCGCCGTTAGCGCTAACATTAGCAGATATAGGGTGTCATGTTGTCAGCATAATGAGCCCTCCGACCATTAATTTAAGTTTTTAAATCTGAAGCTGCTACTTCTTTATTCAAGTATCTCCTCATTTGTCCTGGCGAGGCTGAGTTTGACCCCGTTCTAAACCCACTGCGCCACATATACATTTTGGAAGCGCTGGGGATCGAACCCGGGACCTCTGGATCAACTTCTAGAAACTACTAAATCCAAACAATTGATGCCAAATAGAGTTTTTTTTTTGTTAAAATTGTCAAGATTATTGAATCCAATGGAAAAGGGGATGTATTCGGTAAGGCTTTAACTATAGTATTAAAGTATTAACATATATTTATGGTCTACAGCAGACCCGACGTTAGTGATACATTCAACCACCAAGCGCTGTAGTCGAAATGTGAGTGTGAGAAGAGAACTGAAATCGCGGTTAATGCTCTATTGTAACTAATTTAGTAATGTTTCTAGTGTTGGGTATTGTATTACAAACAAATTTAGTAAAAATTATTTAGTTGTATATATAATAGGCATATATATATATATAGGCCTATATATATATATATATATATATGACTAAATTATTTTTACTATTTATACTAGAATCTAGATATATAAATTTTGTATTATATTTAAATCTTATTTGTAAACTTTAATAAGACTTTGAGTATGCTGTCATATTTGTTGAAATTACGTCTCCCGACAGACATTTCATTGTAAACAGTCCTTGTTTATTTGGAAAACAAACGTCACACCTCTTGCGAGTGCGCGACCCCCAAACGGTTGTGACTAATGGTAGAGGAACCACAACAGCTCAGTATTATTGGAAAACCTTTATATTAAAGATTAAACTTGGTGCGCCATATCGAGATACGTCTAGGGAGGGCTTAGTACTCTGTGGATCTCCCGGTTCGAAAATATTCATTATAATATATCGGGTAGTTTGTATCGTAGAGGTTGTTTCAAAATAAAACCTTTACCGGATGATTAAATAAATTTAATGAAAAAAAAGGGGGGAGGGGGGGCACACGTAAATCTAACTAGAATTTATCCTTAACTTGTATTGTGACGGGGAAAAATAATGCGTTCGTTTACAACAGTGTCTTCGAGTAAAACTTGTTTTATCTGCCTCTGTGGATTGAACACATACTTAATGAATGGAGAGATATAGTCAATTTTCATAGAAAGGGCCTTACCTTAAATCTAGAGAAGCATGTCAAACTCTTTTGATCATAAAATTGAAAATGGAAAATACCAAGGGCACCACATTTAAAAAAAAAATTATCCAATATGGTCGTCACCTTATCAAGTAAAAATAAACTCAATAGACGAATGCGGGTTCGTAAGCCTTGCGTGATGTCTCGCTCTGTTTCTTTTCAAGAGAGAAATAAAAACAACTGTATACACACTTACGTGCTGCCAAAATTACACGTACTTGGTGAGCCAATTTAACAAAAAAAAAAAAAAAATTGTAATTGACCTCGAGTGAATAAAAAAAATTTTCTGCATAAACCTCAACTGCTAGATTTCCCCAAATATGCAATTAGCAAGTTCCATTTTTTTTTACACGTTCCTTGTTTACAGTGTCTTGACTCATCATCTTACTCCTTTTAAGATGAGTCCTTAATTCCTATTTGTCTTTCTAAACTAATCTAATTCTAACTACAATTTAAACTAATACAGTTTACTGCATTCGTATTCAGGGATTTCACACGTTGTCCTTGTGGTTCTGGATAAGGATGTACCTGGATGGTTTGTTTCCCATTGTGACAGTGTCAAATGGTGTAGTTATACAACGTTTATAAGATGAATAATGCTGCACTGTGTATTGGTGCGTCAAAAGGTCCGTGGGTCACGCGGAATAATAGACCGGGCCTTAAGTTTGACAATCATTCTAGCAATAGACTGGACCGGCATTATAAGGAGGAAATCGAGGCTTGAATCCTGGCCGAATGTACTGACGGTGTATTTTTATAAATTATTTTACACTCTCTCTTCACGTAAATGTGAGTAAATTTCTTCTAAATTTAGCCTTGCCCATCCTTAACATATTAGCGTAATTAGTACATAGGCGTGTAAACCGAACGAGCAGTGAGACATGGTGAAAAAAATAACTAATAATAAAATAATAAAATATTATTAATTTTGTCTACAAAATAATGTTTGTATTTTCTAAAAATCTCTCGCCATGAGAATTGGACTGTACCATACACTCCTCTTTCTTCCGGTTGTCCGATTTGTTTTGCCTCGTGTCTGGTTGTGTTCTCCAGACTTTTGTCCGGATGGCTGACAGACTTGTTTAGGTTCGCGCGTGTCACGAGCCTTGTTTCAACGTCTGTTCTATTTACCACCCGATGAAATCTTTTCGCATAGATTACCCCCAAAGAGTCACTCGGAGATCTTAAATAAAGTCAAAAGTGGGGAACGGTTAGAGGTCGAGCCACACATATCGGCGCCGAGCCCGGGCGTGTATCAGCGGTCAGCCGCCAAGCGCAACAAAGGCATAAGTGCTGCGGCACATAAACAACTATGAGCTAGCCCTCGGCTTCGCTCGCATTGGAGTTGGGTGAATTACTTTTTTTCCAACGAAACATCTATACTAGCAAATACTCAATTTCTTTATAAAATAGTAAAAAAAACCTATTTAAATACACTTTATGAGAAGGTTCAAACATAATAATTAGTTATAAAATAATTAAAAAATAATAATTTAAATACTCTTGAAGTAAAGGATCAAATATAATAAATAGTTACAAAATAATAAAAACATATTTAAATAGATTTCAAGAGGAGGTTCAAACATAACAATTAATTACAAAATAAGAATAATAATAATAATAATAATAATAATAAATATTTTAAATATACTTTAAGGAAAGGTTCAAACATAATAAATAGTTATAAAATAATAAAAACACATTTAAATACACTTCAGAAAGGTTCAAACACTATAAATAGTCATACAAATTATTTAGAATACATTCATTGCATCACAAGAACCCCTCCCATTAATTAATTCTGAATATGTCTAGTAAGACAATATTAGAACACAGGAATCCTATTATGTATTCCACCTTGTATTGTAACAGGTTTGTGTAGTTGGGACGGGCCTACGAACCCCCAACGAACCTACCAGATTGGCTTCGTGAGAGGTCCGTTCAAATCCAACTGAGAGTCGGTTTTTGGAAAGAACTCATAGGGATTATAATTTCTACCTGGGACGTCTTTTTGTGAGTTCGGCTAAGTGGTACGTACCCACAAACCTGCTACGGACATGGCAAACTGGACAGACGAAACTTCGTTGCTGTTACTTACGATTAATAAAACTAATACTGTTTTGTGGGATCCGAAAGACAATCATTATTATTTTAAAAAAATAAAAGAAGATGAATGGAAGGAAATTGCTTCTTTAGTAGGTTAGAGATTTTTGGTCCTATTTTGTTCAACAAGGTTTCAAAATCTTTAGGAGACATCCTGACAAAGTTTTTATACTGTCCACTAATGTGCTGGGACTTCAGATCTAACAGTAGCACTGAACCAGCTCGTTTTTTTATATAGCTCACTGCGCCACCATCGTCTTTTTTGTTTGTTTTTAATTAAATTGTCTATAAATTAATATGGCTCCACTGGCCATAATCATCGCTAACGTTTCCTCATGGGAAGACATGTCCGACTAGCACCCTCGCAAATACGCCACGGAACTGTGTATCACTGCTGAATGTTCGTGAAACATATCGGATCCCTGGAGAAGGTAGAATACAAGGTAGAATACAAGGTAGGTTTGTCAGATGTATACGCACCTTAACGCGCTAGTCTCGTGTTAAACAAGACTGCCGAAGACATGGAGATCGGGGCTAAATCCCGGTAGGGGTTTTTCCTAAATGGTTTCTCCCACTCTCTCCACGCAAATTTGAGTGCACTTCCTCTAAATTACACCCCCATCATCCCAACCCATTAGCGTAATTAGTGCATAGGCGTATAACTCTAACGGGTAGTAAGACGTGGTGCTATAAAATATATATGTTACTGTGAATGTGCTGAATTCATTATTTTGTAAAATAACCAGTGAATATATAGAATCACCTAAAGCGATGGTTTATTTAACAAATAATAGGATTTATCTAAATTTACCAATGATTTTATTAACTTCCCAATGCAGTTTGGTGAAAGTATGAAACATTAACTGTATTATCTACATTTACCGGTGATATTTTAAAAATATCTTGTGTACAAGGCCGTAACCAGCCAATAATTTCAAAGGGGGTTTGTTGGGCCCATCCCCTAATTGCCAGAGGCTAGAAAAAAATTATAAATGATAAACAGTTCTAGAAGCTATCTGAAGTGCTTTTTATGGTAACACAGCCCTCTGATTTGTACTTGTATCTTAATTTTGATATTGTTTGAACCATAAATAAAACCATATATATTTTGTTCGTAAAATTTCAGGGGGGGGGATTTGAACCCCCAAATCCCCCCCGACTACGACCTTGCTTGTGTATCTGGATAACAATATATAACATAAATCCAAACTAAGCTAAAATAAACTAGTCTAAGCTTGTCTAAACTAACCCAACTTGCCTCAACTAACCTAACCAAACCTAATCTTGACGTGACTTATTAACATTCACTGGTGGTTAATGGTAATTTTGTAAAACGTTCGGCAAGTAGGGCCTATGTAAAATAGTAAAGACTTTTTTTACATTCACCAAGGATACCAGTGGTTTAGTAGAATCACTGGGGACTTTTTACAAACTCATCACATTCAGCACATTCACAGTAGCATATGTATTAGAGCTCAGAAAGTGAACATTATTAATGCATTATGGTATGTGAAACATTTTGACGAACATTACTACACAGCTATTGCTGTATACAATACATATTATAGGTATGTATAGCATATTATATAATATGTTACTATAGTATATGCACTAGAGTTCTAAATATATACCATATGCATATATAAATTTAGTGAGAAATATAAGGAAAAATGTAGAATGGTTAATCTATAATGCGGACGAGATAGTATTATTATATTTCTCACTAAATTTATTTTTCACGTTATTTACATTCTAATAATAACTGTCTGCATTGGTTTGTCTCAGACCTGATGATGGCTGAATAGCCGAAACATGTCGTCAATAAACTTCAACCCAACGAAGGAATATTAAGGAGAGGAATTAACCAACCTAGCTAAGGAACGGCCTATATGAGCACTTATTAACCTAATTTAATTTTATCAAAATTTATATATCTATCTTATATTTTAATACATTCTGATGTTGTTAATTGTATTTTTAGGACTACTGTTTTTTGATTAGCAGCTTACTGATCATAAATAGGCTTAAATTTAACTTGTCAATTTACTTTCTTATTTTATACTCAAAACTGTAATTTCACATAGCTTATGTCAATAATTTTAACATATCATATTTTAACCAAGTGCTTCATCTAATCATTATATTTCAATTTCTAATCTAATATTAAGGCCTATTTTGTATTAATAGGATTACTGTAATTGTCTCTTTCTCAATTATTGTATGTGGTGATCCTAACTATACTTTTAATATTTAACTTCAAATTTCTATTAAATTTCTATAATAATTTTTAACTTATAAACTGTTTCACATTAACCTATTTTCAACTTATCTAATATTCTCACAAGCTCGTTCCTTACACAATATCATCAATCAATTTCTCCTTACTAAAGATAATATGAATATAAATACAATTAAATAAACACTATGAAAACCCGCTTTCATAATTTAGGGGGTCGGGGCAAAAACACTATAACTCTTATTTTATGAAAAAAAAAATTGCTATAAGTGATTTTTGGTAGTTTATCTCTTGAACTAAAAGTAATGTTAAAAAAGCCGGTCGATATTTTGAGGGTAGCTAATTATATTTGATATATTTTTATAGCTAGATTTACGAATGTTATAGACATTTAAAATCAGTAGTAATAATATCCCATATAAATATATGAAAATATATGAAGGTTATCATGTTTTTGCTCTGACCCTCTCATTTATTCACAGCAAAAAAAAAAACCTTATCAAGTGAATTTTATTTCTTATTGTGCAGATTCCGGACTGTAAGCAATTTAACTACGTTAGTGAGATAAGGATGAGTAAGGAAGAATCTCATTCTAGTGTACCCGCATTTATATGGATGGAGAGTAGGGGGATAATAAACCACCCTCATTTAGGTGGCCGGGACTCGAACCCTGACCTTCCCGTCATTTGTAAACCAGACTGTAGCGAAGCTAACCCTTGTACAATTAATTGTAAGTTAATATTGAAGCTTGGAAGATCGAAATTATGTATAGATTACCGATAAACGCATATACATAAATTTTAAAAATGACACGTGGTCACGGTAATTGTACCCGGTTGCGTCAAACCGAGGGTCACGGGTTTAGATACCAGTGTTCAGGTGTCATTTTCCATATTTACTAACCGACTAGGTAATCTTAAAATTTAGTCCACGTGCCCTCCGAGAGTGGGTGGGTAAATGAAAAAAATACTGCTTCATATTATCTTTTTGTTCATTTTGTTTCACCATTCATATTCGCCGGTGTAGTTTTTTAATATTTCAAGCTCTCAGATGCGTCACAGGCGTAACGTTCTACTTTTACATTTAATTGAATCCAAACCCGCTACGGTGTTCGATTCGTCTATGGCAGTGGTTCCCAATTACCTACCACTCAAGGACCCCCCCAAGAGGCTCTTTCAATCGGCGGACCCCCGTTTTTCCTCATTATTAGAATCTAATCTAATCTAATCTATGTATAGAAAATAGCAACCCCCAAACCTCCCCCCCCAACCACACACACATTAATAATTCATATTAGAAACCCTACAAAACTGGGAATTTGACATAGTAAACCAGTCAAGTGTTTTTACATCTATCTTTACTCTAACTCTAGTTGTAATAATAATGAATATAATAGTAATAGTTAACACAAGAAAGGTTAGTTAGGCCTACATGAAAATTTATTAACTATGAAAAAGCTCGAATTTGTTCATTTGGGTCTAGTATTAGTGAGATCAGTGAAACCTGTTCTTTTTTCACATCACTTTTTGAAGATCAGGTTGAGCTGGACACTTTGACTTGAAAATCCGAATGCAATGTCAAGTCTATTTCTATACTTGTTTTTCATGGAACACAGTGTTGAAAAGGCTTGTTCACACCGGTAAGTTGCACTGCGTAGGTGGTTGAGGAGGAGGGGAAGATTTTTATTGATTAAGATTAGGCCTACTGTTGTTTAATTATTATTTTAACTTTTTATTTTGTTAAATTTTGGCGGTTGTCGCGGACCTTAGGGGTCCGCGGACCACAGTTTGGCAATCAATGGTTTATGGAATCAATCTCGCAATTGACTGGACTTCCGCCAACGAGAAGAGTGGGGCTAGATTCCCTTTCGGGTGTATGTGGAGTGTTCTTTTCTAATTTCTTTTCACTCTCCCTCGATACATATACGGGTACACTTTCTCTAAAACCAACCTTCCTCTTCCCTAATTAGTACAGATGCGTGAGCCCTAACGGGTTGTAAGGCGCGGTGACAAAAAAGTATGGTTGATTTTAATGATCTTTTTTTAGCAACGCGTCTTAATACTCTTTCGGGTTATACGCAATTTTAAAGTTAATTGTTAAGACATATACATAGTAATGCTAAGTATTTTCTTCAAGGAATTTATGCACGAAATATTTACTGTGTTGCATTAGATAAACATAACAAACATATATATACATATCTTACAAACATACATACAATCATATATATGTTTGCTATGTTTTTATATGTATATTTGTATGTGTGATATTCCCTTAAAAATGACTATCCATATGTATATATTTGAATTAAGATATTGACATTTAATAATGTTTTTAATTGATTGTTTTACATTTTTTTTAACTTCAGCATTTTGTTTGAATAAGCCTAACAATATGTGTGTTATTAAAACAGTATATTGTTTCAGTCACCATTTTCAAAACTAGCCATACTCATCTCACGGCTGTAACTTATTTTAGGCGTTTTACTTAAGGAGGTATGGCTGGGAAATCGAGTTAAGATCAATGTTTTTGCAGGTTCTTTTTATAGCCAACACCTTTTTTTGCCAAAATAAAAAATATATTGTTATAGTTGAACCATATAATTACATTTTCTACACTTGGTAATATCAACAGTGCTCTTGAAAATTTGTCATGACTTATGAGCTTCACTGCATTTAATGAGAAACTTATTAAATGAAGAGAAATAGTATTATCAAATTCTAGGACACCTTTGAATGGCTTAGATAACGATTTAAAGATTATAAAACTCAATTTTTCTACTGGAGTAATATTTTATTTATTTTGTGAAAAAGAATTTTTTCCTATAAAACTGAAATAAATACTGCCCTTAACATGCATCTTTTACTATCCCACCTTAAAATTTACGTATATTGTGTATAGTCCAAATATCTTTATTCCCATTCCAAAACTAGTTCAAAACTTAAGGTATACACAATAATTCTTCATAAACAGATCCATCCAGTATTTTCCTTGTTCTTCCAGGCTATCATTTTAAAAAGGAATTATATCGATTGTTAGTTGCTCAAAAATGAATATAATCTATTTATTTAACGGCACTAGTCATATAATCATTATTAAGAACCCTTAAGAGCATTTAAAAAATAAAATGTAGAGATGCAACATTGATAGAAATTATCTTTTATCTTTAAATTATCAATTTTAACACCCTTTGTCGAAAGCAATAACTACAGAACGCATAGTTTGACTTATGAATACCTGAAAGTAGACTGACTTATGAATACCTGAAAGTAGACATGTTCATTTTATTACTGTCAAACATTTTTATTCTTATGATGATATGACTGTATAATTTTTTGGCAAATTATTAAAATACGTTGGAATACAATAAGCCTTCATGAAAAATAATATGCTCGTTATTTTTAAAACGTATCTTTCAATTAATTTCCTCCTAACAAAGCTCTGATATTTGCCATCTTTTTCTATCGTATTTTAATAGTATAAGTGGCTTTGCATCAAACTTAATATCATAAGCAATAAAACATTATTTTTGATTCGCATCTTACTAAATGTCTGGAATCCGTAGCACAGCTTCCTTTGGAGGGGAAGTAAAGCCGTCGGTCTGATGTCGATTGTGGTATGTAAGATAACCCTGGGGGGTATGTGAAAATACCTTTCCCGACAAAATTGGTATGCCCTTTCGCTTTCGCTCATAGAAATTCTCGTATACTGATATAATCAGTCGGTTCAGAATGTGCACGTTAAATACCTCAAATATAATATACGTGCCTGGGCTATTCTAATTTAATTGCACTAATGAAGTAGGGATAAGGAAGGTAAAATTTAGAATGATACTCCCGACCAGGATTCGAAACCCGATTTCCTGTCATCGGCTAACCAGACCAGATTAATTTAATATACTCCAATTTTCATAGGAAGGGCCTTATATTCAAGATAGAAAAGCTACTATATGTACTGTCATGTATTCATACGTCAAGTCATGAGACTCAGCTGTAACTTTTGATTGAATATTATCAAATACCTTAAAAATAATACTAATAATATACTGTATATAGTATAATGTTATCAATTTTGGTCGCAAAAAATATGGTGTTGTTTTCCAAATGGTCCTACCTATTAAAATTTTACTGTACACTACTTTTACCCTGAAAAGTAGCAGTCTTAACCTTGACGAATTACACTATGACCTTATCTTAGTTATATCTTACTTAATCTATGACATTAGAAATTCGAAAGTTCATTGCCGCACTAACAAAAGTACGCCACCTATTCTTATCTTGATCTAGTTGTATCCAGTCCACCACATTACACCCTATCCCTATTTCTTTCAGGTCCATTCTAATGTTGTCCTCCCATCTGCGTCTAGGTCTTCCTAACGGTCTCTTCCTATTGGGGTTGAAAGTCAAATACCTTGAACACTTTTCTAGATTATTCCATTGTGCTGCATTGCCCACCGTAATTTACGAGATTGGTTTACCTAACAAGGTCTTGTTATGAATACAGGGTATGTAACTCATCATTGTGTCAGCTCCTCCACTCCCCAATATCTCCATCCATTATTGGACCAAACATCTTTCAAAGCACCTTGTTTTTGAACACAATCAACCAATGTAAGGTAAGCTTGCTTGCTACCTTACAAGGTAAACGAAGCTTACCTTAATACTCGTTCCCATCAATACGTGTAACAAACACTGATATATAACATATTAATGATATATCTGCGTTGTGGTGAACACACTTCATAGGATATTTAAATAATTTTTTGCTAGAGGAGTGTTTCCGGTTTGTGGAGATAAGGTTTGAATTTCGTTTGGTTGAAATATAAAATGGATGTATTTTTATTTTATGTGCCAAGAGATGAAGATTATAAAACTAAAAAAAATTAGTTAAACAGGTGTTTAAAGAGCCCATCTAACGGCTGATTAACCGGGAAATAAGACACAAGGTTGCATTACAACCTGAACACGTATCAAATAGTGGTTTTCTACATTATTTACGTTACAACAGCGAAATTGACAACAGTTTAACAGTTTTTAGTCTTAATATATATATAGGCTATATATATAAACACGGCTTAACTGTTGGTTTGAATCCCATCTAAACAAAAGTATAAAATATAAAGTCGCACCGCGCTGTGACGTCTAGTTCGAGATCTATTATTTACCGAAGTCAGATGTTACCCGTGGGGTGAGATGGGCTCTTAAATTTTCATCCAAACTATTTACCAGAATCGAGAAAGTCACTTTAGCATAATATGAACAAGTTGAACAAAATACAAAATAAGGGGTGGGAGGGAGTTTTATGCTTCGCATTCATCTAATTACTTAATTTCCATTCAAAAGAAAACGCCCTCGTTATATTATGGTAAAACGAGTTTATATATTCAAATGTTTGTTCTGTGTATTTAGGGTAATGGTTTTAAAGTTATCTTTAGTTTAAACTGAACTACAATTAATTAGTACCGTTGTCGAGTTGAGATGAACTAAGCCCTTCTACTCCATGTGTATGTGCTGCGAGTGAAGGTAGGAGCTTTATTTCATCCAACCATATGTGTGGGGTAATTCTAAACCGGCATTAGTGAGCCACTTGTAGAGAGAAAATGGTTGTTTCCACCAGCTTTAACTCGCTGGGATTTGTAGACTTACGCAAGACAAACGATTCGCGCCACTTTAGGTGATACGGGTTTCAAAACAAATTAAGCTATATTCTCTTTGTTAGCAGATACAAGTTTAATATATCAAAAATGAAACGAAATAATTAATCTGAGTGGAGTGAGGTCCTGTTTTAATTCGACCCTTTGGTATTACGTCTGTCTGTTTCTGCGATTATTGCCAAAGACGTGGACCAATTCTAACTAATTATAACAGGGACATTTTGAACCGAGGCTGAACGCCTTATGTGCATAGTTTTTCCTCGTGTTATTCATTTTAAGATAGCGTCCAATCAAAACGTGTTTCGTTTAATAGCTAATCTCATGTGATTTGAATTTAAAATTCTAAGCACTCAATCGAGCACCTCGGGCGTTTTTTACATATTGTATTGTGAGACTTATGTCTTAAACCACTTAAACCACTTTTATTTTATATGAATATAATGTACTATTGATATAGTATTCATTTTTGTCTGGCTTACTTGATAACCAAGGAAAAATTAATATCAAAACAAATACAAGGATAAGTTATAGTAAATATTTTAACTTGATATCCAAAGAGAAATGTTAAAACTGTAATCAACCAAATAACATGAAATAATATTATTCGCATGATGCACTTAGCATGACTGTTTTAGTGATTTGTATTTTAAAAATTGTAGCTATGTTATCGTAAATTAAACAGTTATTTTAATTAATGATTACTTTACTCCAGGTGAGTAATTTATGTGTGCTCAACTATTTCAATCTCCTTTGTTTATTTAGATTGGCTAAACCTTCCACAAGCAATTCATTCTCTCTCACTGTGATCGTGTACCTACCTATCTTTAAAGTGGGTAGGTCTGCGGAATTCCACTACGCTACAATTCTTTTAACTAAAAACATGAAGGGAGCGAGGTTTACTGTTCACATAACTTAACTACTAGCTACGTTTTCATTACTCCTCAATGCTCTGCAACAAAATGTGTAGATTGGAAAACTTGTATCGAAAGAAACATACGATTTCACTTGGTGGCGGGCGCACTCAAAAGTTGTGCGAAGTCCTCTTTTTCAATTACAAGTGGACCCGAATCTAATTTATGAAACATTTTCAAAGCCGAATTGAATATCGAAACGTTTCATTGATTATTTTATCTACGAAAAAAAATATATTATATTTTGCAAATCTATATAACTTTATACACCAAAATCATTGGTAATGATTGAACATAAACGAGTAATTTTACTACCGAAATGTTTATTATTGAAGCCTCGTACACTTCTACTATTTCCCAAGCTTAAAGTTTTAGAGGCATATTATTATAACGGTATAAAGTGAAACGAAACGTAGCAGTATTCTTCCGGAGGAAATTTGGGATACTAAAATGTTTAACTACTTCTAATTCATCCGTTCGGGCATCGATTCCCATCTATTTTGATCGGAGTCCGTCACTATCCGTGCGGCCAACCCTCGTGGATTATTGTGTGTGATTTTTGATTAAAATAAGATAAGAGTATAAATGGTGGTAATTCATTATAATTCATTATAAAATAGACTTAAACAAAGTAGGCCTTAAGAACAGAGCGTCGAGTATCCGTACTTCGGTTATTAGAATCGCCAACCAATCAGATCACTTCAACCAACCCCCTCCACCCGCTGAGTCAGCCACGTCGTCGTCATTCATGTACGTTACTATCAAATTTATGGTTACATTTATTCATTTTTTTAAGAAGTTTACAATAAAATAGAGTTGGCTCAATTTTTTTTTTCTTCATCCAACTATCTAAATTTTCGATTATCTGAACCATCTTCTTCACGAACTAATTCGGATAGCCAGCGTTCTACGATGTGTTGGCTTTAAAGTGAGCCCCTACCCTTACACCCCCCTCGTCCACACACGCACGCACATGCATATGATTGTGTCATATGTGTACAGTGATAACATTACTCTATTGACGGACTAACGATTATGTTGCTCCTCTACTCTGGTAAGTGTATTTACGCAGAGGTTCGTGCGAACTCGTGATGGGGCATCAATCATTGTACGGTGACATGATTTTGATTGAGCCCGAGTAAACACCAGAGGGAGGCACCGTAGAAAGTCGTTAACTGGTGACAGGCAAAATGTATTCCATCCTCACTTCATCAGATCAGATCTAGGGGGGGCATGTTACAGTTTGTTTATTGAGATGCAGAAATATACAGGGTTGGCTGAATGAAGGTTGTTAGTTTGTGATACGCTATCTCAATATAGACTCTTTTCTCCGCCAATTCAACACTATAACAACCATAAACATAATTAATAATAGATTGTTCACGTTCTAAAATTTGGCAACTTTATGTATTTGTATAATTATGGGCAATAAACTCTTTCATATATGGTTAACTCCCCCACAAAGATCGATTCAGATGGGAGAGTAATACAGAAAATACAACTATATGACCTTTTGAAGATTCTACCCTATGTCATTTCTTTTTACGTCCCACATTTAATACACCAGTATAGGTACTTTAATATTTAAAACAGTACTTAAGCTGTTTTTGAGAATCGTTATTTTCTGTCCTTATGGGTTTCAAAGTACATCTTACTTATGAAATATATTAACTTCTCTTGAAAAAAAATTAACTAGAGGAAAAGGAATTAACTTTAAAATTGCCAGAAAAGCAATTTTAGAGACTACACTAAAATCGTATTTTGTAGACTAGTGAGCCTGGATGAGTATTTAATTAAAATTATATTCTATCTATGATTAAAGATAGAAAAACTATTATGACTAAACCATTTAGTATGTTCATTAAAAAAAAAATTAGCTGTAAATCTTCTGTATGGATACAAAACCACTCAAACTGTGAAAAAAAATTGGTATTGTAAGAGCATAATTATTTTAAGGTTTATTCTGGCAAGAGGTTAACCCACGCTTGTACATTTCCTTGGACATCAAGAGTGTTGGGTTACCATCCTGCTGAGATCAGCATATATCTCATATAGCTTGCATCCTGTTGACGATCGAGTACGGTGCGACCGATGGACCGTCTGGCTTGTTGGACACATCTTGATCAGCAAGTTTAAGTAATAGTAATAACACCTTGTTTAGTGATTGGTTGATTAAAAAGTAGGGATGGAGCTTCAGCCCAGTTGAAGAGAAGCCATGCTTGGGGCATGAGAGTCGTCCTCTAGCACGTCCGTCTGTCTATATCTCGGGCTAGAGCCGAAATTATTTTACCGATTGGACTCAAATCTGGTATCTGGGGTTTTCATAAGATCCCCCCAAGGGGTGTTTGGAATTAGATTTCTATACCTAAATTTAAGGGTAGTTTACTGAAGGGCAAAAAGAGAAGAAATTGATTTTATCAAAATTTGCTCTGACGATTTTGATTAAATTTTATATCTAGACACTGTTTATCATAGTAAACAAGATGTCAGTTCAAATTTTCTCGTGAAAATAACTTTGAGGGTACTTTACATGGGGGGAATTTTCCAATTTTGATCGTTTTTCCACAACTATTTGAGATACGAAATAACTTATCACTGTAAAGTTGTAGTACTATTAAAGATAAAAATATTTTATTTGAAATATATTTTTATAAAACTAATAGTTTCTGAGCTATAAGCAAATAGATATACTTTTTAATTCGGGTCATTGAAAATGAATTTGATTCCTATGCTAGAGATTTGTACTCCTAAGATTCTGACTCAAATCATTGGACTCAATTCCACTTGTGCAATTAATGCCTCAAGCCCGCCTCGGTGGCGTAGTTTGCTAACGCGCTAGGACGGGGAGATCGAGGTTCGAATATCGGCCGGGTGAACTTGGGGTGGTTTTTCCTAAATGGTTTTCCACTCTCCTTCCACATAAATGTGGTGTTCACTTCCTCTAAATTGAACCTTCCCTATTCCTAATCCATTAGCGTAATTAGTACTTAAGCGTATAACCCGAACAGGTAGTGAGGCGCGATGCTAAAAAAAAATATTAATGTCTCAACATCGATTTCGAAAGTTCTAGAAGCAATGGCGTTTATTCGATACAACGAACAACGTGGGAGTGAAGCTAGTCCGCCGTATGGACCGAAGGCGAAACACCGTGGCCTGTGAAGAGATGCATTGGATACAATGTATCTCGACCATTTCGGCGCGCCGTTCACGGCACGGCGTCCGTCCCTAGATCGAGATACGCCGTCGCTACCACGGTGGCCGTCCACGGCATTTTCACCTTGCCGTCACTTGTGAAAGCTCTCATTTAAACCTGTGTCCCTTGATAATCACGGCGTCACGCCGTCCATGGCGATGGCGAAAGACCGGCACGTGTGAAAGCCGCCTAACTCTTCATTTTGCTCAGAACCATTGTTTCGTTGTTCAGGCGTTCTTCACAAAATATACATACATAAAAACTGGTCGGCTAAAATCTTCATTCCAAGTGAAACCGAAAGCTAAATAGCTATAATTTATCGTTATAACATTTTAGGAGGCTAAAGACTGGATCTAGTAGCAGATTAATCACGAGATGATTTGTTAAACTAAACCTAGGAAAATTATGGTGGCACACACTTAATATTTCGCGGCACACTAAAGTGCCGCGGCACACAGTTTGGGAACCACTGAATTAGAACACAAATTAAGTTTTAATCAAGCCCGTCTTATTCATGTGGGGAGTGTAAACTTAAAATAAATTATAAATTTTAATGATGATTTAAATATGAGTATACAAATATAACTAGTTTGGTTTATCCAAACTGAGGTAATTAATTAAAGCACATAATTAATTTAACAGTAAAATAATGCATACATTCATTAATATATTATCCCACTAATAATTTTGTAATTGAAAATTCACTGAAATGATTTCTTCCCACGTCATCATTGTGTTTATCTTTATCAAACAGATTACTTGCACAAATTGATCCTTTTTAATTGTATTGTTCAATCCACATTTCATCATAGTATTATCAATTGAGCTCCGGTTGTTTCAACAGGAATTCACAAACAATATTTAGATTTCCTAGTTAATATTTCGAAAGCTTTCATTCCTCTAATCACTTATCACAGTTGTTCTCAAAGAGTGTGCCGTGAAATTCTCAACGTTGTGTTATTATTGATATTTTTTTTTTCAATTTCCTTTTACTTTCTAACACCTTGGAGAGAAAGTATTGTGATCGTAAAAAAAATGAACTTGAGATTTTGATAAAAAAAAAGTTGTTTTCGTAAGGCCGTATATCTCTCGGGCTAGAGCCTAAACTATTTATTGATTGGGCTAAAACTTTGTTTTCAGAAGATCTCCACGAGCGGATTTTGGAACTATATTTCCAACCTTACATTTAAGGGTAGTTTAAGGAAGGGCAAAAAGAGAAAAAAATCTATTTTCTCGAAATTCGCTCTAACGATTTTGTTTAAATGTAAATATAGACACTGTTACTATGAACAAGACGGCACTTCCCATTTTCTCATAAAAATGACGTTGGAAAATTTCCCCCATGTAAAATACCCTTAATTTTCATCATTTATCCGCAACTATTTGATATAGAAAATAACTTTTTGTTGTAAAGTTGTAGTATTATCAAAGATAGAAATCTTTTATTTGAAATATATTTTAATAAAACCAATAATTTTTTATCTATAATCAAATATATATTATTTTTAATTCAGCTCTTTTAAAATGAATTTGATTATTATGCTCCTTGGTGGACAAAGATGTTTCTCTTTTCTCAGCTTTCCTAGTTCCTAATGCCATAGAGTAAGTAACAGTGTATATTATTTCATTTATGATCTTTGCTGTAGTGTTTCTACAACAATATAATATAGACTTATTATTTCATTTCACAAATCTTACGTGTTTTAGTAACTGTCTATTTTAAGATAAAAACGGGAGAAAGTCTGCGCGGTGCACAGTATAATTTTTTTTAATGAGAGAAAAAAAGTTAGAAATTTTAATTTATTTATTTCTCAAAGGATGTAATGACTTTCAATCAAAGAGGTGTAAAACTTGAGCTTGTCGTTTCTCACAAAAAATTTAAATTTGGGGTAGAATCGAGGACAAAGGCACACTTATTTCCTGTTCAACTGACAGGAGTATCTGCGCATGCGCATGGCCGAGTCCCTCGTGGTGTCAACAACTTGCAAGTATAGTGTGCTGCGAAGAGTCACGTGAACAACAACAAAGATTAAGAACCACTGACTTGCTTCAAGAGTAAATCATTAGATGAAAATCGTTACTTAAATGTCCACAAACTTGTTGAGTTTTACTTTTTTACAAAACATATTTTTATATTTCTAACAAATAAACAATTATTTTGATTACACTTTTTTTTTTCAGAAATGTTATACTTTTTGTTACCATTTCATACTTCACTTTAGGACACATCCAAATAAACAGGACTGAATAAATAGTAACTTTTCTCGAAACCTTCTCAACTCCCTTCACACGACCGTAGTTAAATATTTGGGCTGTCTGTAAACTCCTCATCGGTTCACGTCATGCATAAAGATTATGTTTAAATGAACGGGTCGACCAGGCACCAGCCATGGAGGCAGTACTTATTCCTCCTGAAGGGATTTTGGGTGTATGGTTTTTAAATGTAAAGAAATATGTTCGGCTTGGGGTCCCACGCGCCTGTAAGAAAAGTGGGTTTCGATTTCTGCTGTCCATTATGAACGTTGGCCTTCGTTATTTGTTACGTTGCAGATCGGATGGTGTTATTTGTTTACTTCGTTCTATACGCCAAACGAATTTAAAAAAAATCCATTTGAGTTTCACTTTAATAGAGCGGCTCATTTGGCAATTGACTTATTTAGAAATGTATTTTAAACAATATTAGTATTTTTTTTAATCTCTATAGTTTATATTTTAGTTATTATATTAAATTGATGTTTTCAGCAGGTCTGTTGTTTTATTTATTCTTCTTATTTTTTCTAAGGTGTTAATAATCTTTTTTTGTTGATCTGCTTCAAAACGGCAATGTAACAATTATACTTAACTGATATTATGGTGATTTTGAGCTTTAAATGACTTAAAAATTATACATTATTATGCACCTTTCACCTAAAACTAGAATTATTTCATTATTGTCCAGCAGTATCGAATTTGCAGCCCGAGTTAAATCAACAAAATCTTAAGCTTCGTCTAAAACGACCAGGACTTAAATTTTGATATTTTGAAAAGGAACTAGTTTCGTAACTCATTTTATTCTTGATTTTGTAAAATATGCAACACGCCAGAGTTTTATTTGGACTGTTTGTATAAATAACAAATTGTGTTTGTGAATTCCTTTTGGAATGTCTATCTTGACATGATTGACAGGATATTTTGCTAGTTAACTTTAACATCCACACTAGAATTTCATAATCTATTAGAGTTTTATTTAGTTGTACAGGTGTAGATAATTATTTAATTTAAAAAAAATTCTGTTATTACTAATTTTCGAGACTGGAAAACATGAATTACTACACATTTTTAGATTAGTCAAAGCTAAAATTATAAACTGTACAGTATATAATGTTGTCGACTCGAGATATGTGACTGATGATGGGTTTCCTGCATCTCGACTTCATGGCAACCAACTCCAACTACTGATTTATTTTTCATTTCATTTCTCTGATATCTAAAAAATATTAATCTGTAAGGAAATTTAAAACTAACACAAACTTTTATTCATAACAAAAATCAAAGTTTAATTCATACCCTCCGGAATTATGTTGTTCGAACGTCATTTATTGTTCTAGTCCGCGCGATTCCTTTATAAAACTGAAGGTAAAACTTTTTCAACTCGGGATGAGATTAAAACTCCTTCCTTTACGTGTCTTTCATCTTGGGAATAAAACCATCTTAACTTTTTCCCTCCCTCTTATGTTCCTACCTCTTTATAAGAATAAATTGAATATAATATCTCCGTGTCTACTCTCACATCACAGTCCAATTTTCACAGAGTGGGCGTTATCTGACAATTAAAAAAATTACTAGATCTTTTTCTACGTACTCATACGTCAAGTCATGTGATCTGCAGCTATTACTTTTGATAGATATTATACATACTGATAAAATGATTTTGGCGACAGGCAGAATGTATCTTCGTATAAATGTCTCCAAAACTAAGGTGATAGTTTTTGATAAGGATGAATCATGAAATGATTTTTAGCTTAGCATAAATGGAAAACTGTTAGAACAAGTGAATGATTTTATATATCTGGGTAGAATGTTCTGTAGAAATTGAAGGATAGATGGTGAAATCGAAAGACGGGTGAATGCATCTCGGAGATTAGTTGGATGTATGTGGGCTATTGCATAAAAAATAAATGGTACGGCGCACCGCACAGACTTTCTCTCTCTTTCTATAAACTCGTAAGATTTCTGAACGGAATAATGTACATTGTATCATCACCACTCCACATAAGAACATGCATAAAATAATATACAATGATATAGAATCAATGAGAAAAGAGGCGCATCTTTGTCTACCTAAGAACATTTCAAACAGTTTAATGTCTTCCACAAGGGTCAACACTTCGTATTAAAATTTCGATTTCTGGTTAAAATTTTAACATTTTATAAGGTGTTGCAGATCTTCAAGTCATCGCATTGATATTTAATTATTCATTTATACATTTTGACCAATAAAAAATGTAAATATTGACTATTGAGTCTAAAATGGAGATAGATCATTGCTATGCAAACATTTCTCCTAAGAGCTTTAAGGAAAAATAACATACTTTTTTAGATACTTATATTTAATTACTCTATGGCATTGGAGAATTATTGCGTTAAGACTTAAGTAGTATATGTTTACAACTAAAGCTCACAAAATTGTATTAATATATTTGCAAATATCTCAGAAACTGTTGCTTTTATAAAAATATATGTCAAATAAAAGTTTTTTATTTCTAATAGTCCTACAATTTTGCAATGATAAGTTGTTTAGTTTCTCAAATAGTTGTGGAGATACGGAAATTAACGCTTCTGTAAAGTACCCTAAAAATCATTTTCATAGGAAAATGAAAATAGCCAGTTTATTTATAATCTTAATCAACGCCTAGATACGAATTTTAATCAAAATCGTTTGAGCAGATTTTGAGAAAACCAAATTTTTCTCTTTTCGCCCTTCAGTAAACTACCCTTAATTTTAAGTTTTTATAGACACACAGACAGACGGCATTGCAAAGACTATTTTTTAGGGTTCGGGGGGTCATGAGACGTCGACATCCATCAACATTTCAGGTTAGTTTTTTTTTACGGTCGCAATACTTAAACTTTAATGTCCAAAAAGTTAAAAAAATTCATATAATTGCGTATAGATTGAAAGTTATTGATTTTATAAAAATATGTTTCGGATAAAATATCTGTATTATAAATATATATACATATTTGTAATGCTAAGTAATTTCATATCTCAAATAGTTTCGGAGCTATTATAAAAAATGTTAATTGACGCATCAGACCGGAGCCCTTAAAGCCATTTTGCCGAAATATTGAGGGTAGCCATTTTGTTTGGAATATTTATTAATGTTTATAAATGAAATTTAATCAAAATCGTTAGAGCCGATTTTGAGAAAATCGACTTTTTCTCTTTTTGCCCTTCAGTAAACTACCCTTAATTTTAAGTTTTAATAGACACACAGACAGACGGCATTGCAAAGACTATTTTTTAGGGTTCGGGGGGTCATGAGACGTCGACATCCATCAACATTTCAGGTTAGTTTTTTTTACGGTCGCAATACTTAAGCTTTAATGTCCAAAAAGTTAAAAATATATATATAATTGCGTATAGATTGAAAATTATTGATTTTATAAAAATATGTTTCGAATAAAATATTTGTATTATAAATATATATACATATTTGTAATGCTAAGTAATTTCATATCTCAAATAGTTTCGGAGCTATTATAAAAAATGTTAATTTACGCATCAGACCGGAGCCCTTAAAGCCATTTTGCCGAAATATTGAGAGTAGCCATTTTGTTTGGAATATTTATTAATGTTCATAAATGAAATTTAATCAAAATCGTTAGAGCCGATTTTGAGAAAATCGACTTTTTCTCTTTTTGCCCTTCAGTAAACTACCCTTAATTTTAAGTTTTAATAGACACACAGACAGACGGCATTGCAAAGACTATTTTTTAGGGTTCGGGGGGTCATGAGACGTCGAAATCCATCAACATTTCAGGTTAGTTTTTTTTACGATCGCAATACTTAAGCTTTAATGTCCAAAAAGCTAAAAATATATATATAATTGCGTATAGATTGAAAATTATTGATTTTATAAAAATATGTTTCGAATAAAATATTTGTATTATAAATATATATACATATTTGTAATGCTAAGTAATTTCATATCTCAAATAGTTTCGGAGCTATTATAAAAAATGTTAATTTACGCATCAGACCGGAGCCCTTAAAGCCATTTTGCCGAAATATTGAGAGTAGCCATTTTGTTTGGAATATTTATTAATGTTCATAAATGAAATTTAATCAAAATCGTTAGAGCCGATTTTGAGAAAATCGACTTTTTCTCTTTTTTCCCTTCAGTAAACTACCCTTAATTTTAGGGGTAGATATCCAATTCCAAAAACCCCTCGGGGCAACCCTATGAAAACCCTAGATATCAAGTTTCAGCTCAATCGGTAAAATAGTTTAGGCTCTAGTTGGAGGTACAGACAGACAGACAGACAGACAGACAGACAGAAAGACGGAAATTCAAAAACCACTTTTTCGGATTCAGGAAGTCATGAAACGTCAAAATTCATCAAAATCTCGAGTTCGATTTTTTTGACGATCACCATACTTTCTCTACCTGTAAGATAGAGAGAAAGTAAAAACTATCGAAAGAAGCACAGATGGCAATATATAAAAGTGTGTTGACGCTAATATTGTTTTATGGATGTGAAGCGTGGGTTTGTCGTGAGAAACATAAGCAAGGTGAATGCGGTCGGAACGAGATATCTTAGAAATGTATATGCAAAAACCCCTATGGGCAGAGTCAATAATAAATGGGTCTGAAAGAGTGCGGGTTGAAAGGGAATACAAGTCAATGTGTAAGAAGCGTGCTACGTCGAGTGTGGTTCGAGTGATGAAGCTAATATATGAAGGTAGAGTGTGTAAATCAAAAGCAAGGTGTAGGCCATGTAAGATGTGGTTAATTATTTTAGACAATTATGTGAAAAATAAAAACATTAATAGCTTAAATGAGCATGTACGATTTGTATGGATGTTGTTGAAACGAAGGGAGTATGCAAGGATTAGGGAAGTGTGGAGAAAGTTAGTGAGGGTGAATTAAGTATGGAGTTGCTTTTTGAGCTATATGTACAGTTTCTTGCCTACCTCTTATGGGAATGACGTGATTAGATATGTATGTATGTATGTATAAATAATACTAATGATATGCTAAAATATTATTATTGTTGACGGTGACCTGGTGGTCTAGGGGTAAGGTGTCAGACTTCTGTTTGGGAGTTTGGGGTTTAATCCTCGGTCCCGGCAGGGATCTATCTGATTGCCAAACCCTTCCTTCATCTCTCACAAGACGTGTATTAATCACAATTTGTGAATGTGCGGAATGCCAGTTCTCCACCGTGGTTCGGATCCCACGTTAAACTGTACGTCCTCCATTTCATCTCACACTCTACCATCACACATTAGCGTAAGTGCGTACAGCCCGAACGGGTAGTGAGACACGGTGCTAATAATAATAATATTATTGTTGACCACAAAAATAAGTTTGCATTATTTCTAAAGGGATCTTCCAATGAAAATTGGGCTGTAGCACCGTCCGCCATCTCTTCTGAGTCAGTAAGTGCTTCTGTTTCCTGAGGGGCTCGTAACTTGACTGGATGTACTAAGGTAATATTTTCTAGATCAATGGCTATCAACCTTTTCTAATTAATAGACCGGCATTATTATTTTTCCGTATGAAAGGACAGCAAGGTACAGGGTTTGAGATACAATCCCAGATTTTGCTTTAGAAGGCTTTATTGGAGTCAAATATAAAGTCTAATTGCTATTCGTATAAATGGATACCAGCTTTATGTGGTTAAATTTTGATAGTTGCTGTCCGTGTAATAAAAAAAAATCTTATATAGGAATTGAGTTTAATTTTTCAAATAGGGCACACTAACAAATAAATAAGTAAATAAATGTCACCAACACTTAATTGAGGTGTATATATAGCGGTCGTTATTAATTTCCTACGAATGGACCTAAGTAAACTTTTACATGGATTTTTTTTAAAAAGATAATTCATTCTTAGCAAAAAAAAAAATTAATAGTAATTTTCATACCCATTCTTAAAACATGAGTATAGCGATAATTAAGGATTTATTTGCAGACAGGCAGCAATGAGCCCTCGAACCGGTATCGATCGGCAGACCACCGCTTGAGAAATACTTTTTTAGATAGTTTCCCTCACTCCTCAGTCTCAAATGAATATACGTTTCCTTTAAATTTTACCTTTCGCGTCTTTTATTTTTCTCATATTCTATGGATATCAGGTCAAGGTTTACCAGGATGGTTACAGAAGGCTGTAGATATATTGCCTTGGTGTGTGTTCGTGTCCATCACGTAACATGTCGGGTAAGACCTCACAGAACCCATTCAACAATCTTTTGTTCTCTCCGCCACTCCATCACAGTCTTTCATTATTTTTTTTCCGCTATCGACCCATGGGGGTGCTTTTTCTTCATCGGTCGATGTTTGTGGTCCGACTATAAATAATCCTCAATGGCCCTTTTGACTTATAGATATTACGCTGTTGTACACAACTTTTTTTTTTCTATAGCGAAAAGGGTCAATCAATATTTCTATAGTTTATATTCTCAATATATCACGGCGAGTTGGTTTGTCCAAGTTCCGCCGCATTTTTTCTTGTAAATGGGTCTCTTTCTCTATTACGTTATTGTCTCTCATTGTTTTCCCTGCTCTAAAGTAAACTCTTACATTTTATTTGTGTGTTATAACGTTTGATTTTTCGATTTGAAACCAAATCGAATCATATTCCAGAGCCCAAACGGAAGTTCGGTTTTTTTTTCATCATTTTTTAAATCGAGTAAAAAATATTGTACATATTTATTTAGCTTTAGGTACTAAACATAATATGTAAAGGGTCTTATTACTAAAATATTGAACTTATTTCGTCCTAAGCTGATGAGCCAAGTAAACATCATGACATGAAATTCATTTTCTGCATATTTTAGTCATTTAAACAGTACAGTACCCGCCTCGGTGGCGTAGTTGGCTAACACGCTAGTCGTGTTGAGCTAGACCACCGAGGACGGGGAGATCGAGGTTCGAATCTCGGTCGGGTGAACTGGGGGTGTTTTTTCCTAAAATGGTTTTCCACTCTCCCTCCACGCAAATGCGGGTTCTAAACTCAACCCTTCCCAAATCCTAATCCATTAGTGTAATTAGTACTTAAGCGTATAACCCGAACGGGTAGTAAGACGCGGTACTAAAAAAAAATAAACACTACAGTAAATTATACTGTACAGTAATACAGCCAGCGCTGGGTATACTAGTTTTAAAAGTAAACATTGGCAATGGTGTACTCTTTCAAAGAAAGATGTTCGGTTTTGTCAACAACCTTTTTACGATCATAAATTTGATTGTAATTCCACGTGCGCAAATACAGACGATCAAATACAAAAATCGTGTGTGAGTGAGTCCCCGATGATTACAAACCATCAACCTTCGATTCAGAGTTAGTGGGTCGGGGCTTCCAGTGGCCACAGGTATAGTTTACTTAACGAAGTTGCCTATTTGGTGAATTCGAAGCTATTTAGCGAAGTGTGCTGCAGCTTATCTTGACGTACTAACGCCTATCAGACTTAACCATTTATGTAAGAAATAAAAATATTGTAGAAAATAAGTATTCAACCCTAAGATAACTCTCTCCAGTTTACTTGTTGATAGAAACTTTCCCTCTTCCAATGACGAGTATACACATGATACCATTTGCGCCTGGACAGCATTGACTTGGATTTCAAAATGACTTATTGCTCGTTTTCTACTCTAGATAGACGTATGTTTCCACGCACCTTTTCAATCTTCATCCTGGCAGGAAGATTCCCACATGCCATTTTCATTAATAAACCAAACAACCTAAATTGTAGATGATTTAAAAAAATATACGTTTACAAAAAACATTTTCAAGGTCAAACTTACCTTAGTCAGTAAGTAGCTTGTCTGCCTACTAAGTTAAGGATCTCGGATTCATTTCCTTATATGGCAAAAAAAAAAAAAAGTATCTTAGGTAACATGTATGTTCCTTTCACATTGATGAAGTAACGAAACGGTGCTGGTGTTGTCTGTTCTAGGTTTAAGTTAGTTTATGAGTCGTGTGCTGATAATATAATCAGTTCAGAAACTGCACGTTAAATAAATTAAATAGGCCTAGTAGTGATAAAATCCACAAGTATTCCTTTCGTTGGTCAAATGGTCTAAGGCGTCACTCTCGAAATATACTGAAATGCCGATGATGGGGATGTCAGAGCTAGAATTCCATTCAGATGTACTTAAGGTGTTGTTCTCAAATGGCTTTACACTCTACCTCCACGCAAATGCGAATACATACACTTTCTCTAAATTCAATCGTCCTCATCTTTAACAATTTATATATATATATATTCCTAGTTCCTAGGAGGAATAAGCAGGAAATGTGATCCAATTATCACGGGTTTTTAGTGATTTTTATGTACTAAAATGTTTAAGATTTTCTATAAATCCTTGGATTTTGTTTTACTTATCGTGTATGTGTCACAAATCGTATTTGAGTTGTTTTTGTAATACATTTTTCAATTAGTTATGTATTTCAACGAGGTGGAATAGTTATTAATTTAACGTCTCACTGGGACTCTATGTAAACAATGGGATGAATTAGACAGGTGGAAAATAATTCTACTCTGATAATGATACAACTAGCATAACCAACGCATATATTTCTTTTGATGTCTTTGTTCATTCTAAATAGGTATAAAAAATAAGTAAATACAAACAATTATGTTATGTAAATTGATCATAACATATCACTTTCATCTTGCTTTGATCATGGTGGCTACAGACAGGGAAAACAGGGAAATGTTAGGGAATTTAACTAGAAATAAGGAAAAGTCAGGGAATTAAAAAAATATCTCTAAAAATCCCATTAATTTCGCAACCAAACACTAAAACAAAAGTTAATAATACCTAAATAAAATAAAATTTTAATTTTTAAAATAATTGATAAAACTGTTTATGTTTAGTAGTATGTTTATTATGTGATCAATAATAAATAAAACAAGTCATCATCCACCATTAAAACTGGAAAAAAGTAGCCAGGGAAAATTGAAATGTTGCCTGGAAAACCTGGAAAAGTCAGGGAATTTTGTAAAATATGTTTTTGTAGCCACCCTGTTTGATTAAGTTAGATATTGAATCATAGGTTTACCATTAATTGATGCATTTCAGGAATATGAACTATATTCCCTATCAAAGTTGGAATGTAAATAATATACATTCTAAATGGTTATGTTTTATTACTTTTCATACAATAATTGTATTACGTTTCATATGCTAATTTTCCTCCTTTTTGATGTAAATTAATTTTATCTCAAAAATTAAATTTAGTTTTCAATGCTCCTAAACATAAAACACTAAATTTAAAACGAATTACCAAAACCTACTAGCATCGGTTGGCATCTCTAAATGTCAAGCTCAGTTGTGTTTTTTGTTTAGTGATGGAGAGGTCGAGGTTTGAATCCCGGCCGGCTGTACTAAGGCTGGTTGGCACACTCTCTCCACGCAAATATGTACATTTCTTCTAGATTCTAAATTCATTAGTCTTACTCCATTCGTGTGAATACATGTGTTTAGCACTGACGGATAGTAAATCGGAGAGCGAAAAAAAAATCTTACCTAATTATTGATTTTCTGGCTCTAAATATAAATATCGTATGCGTTGCCTGACGTTACTATCATTCATTAATATTATTTATCATTCTTTAGAGGAAAAAAAAAGTTGTGGTTCTCGATTTTATTACTAGTTTTCAAGCCATAAATTAAATTAATATAATAAGCCTCACTTTTCAACTACTATGACAACGAATCCTGTATAAATGATTTAAACATTTCATGTAGATTGTTCATTTTAGTTTGATGATAGATAATTTTACTAATATCGGTAAATTTGAAGCTCATCTTGTATAGTGTGTCGGTGATGGGGATTTTGAGGATTGAATCTCAGCTTTGTGTACTTGTTTTCTTTAAATAGGCCTCAACCCTCCCTCCATGCAAATACGAATACATTTTCTCTCAAATATACTTTCTACAGCCCTACCCCAGTTAAGTAATTAAATGCGTGCAGCCCAAATGAAGCACTGAGACGCGTTGGAAAAAAAAATATTAATAAAGTAAAGTTTAAGTAGCCCTAATTTAACGCAAGTAGCTTCTACTTTTGAAAACAATAAAAAATGTTATTCTTTGTTACACTATAAACCATTAATCACTTTAAAATAATTAATTTACTAGGGTTGTCAAAACAATACATTTAAGTTTATTTGCTTGATATAAAACAAATTAGTATTTGATTTTATGAAGGAAAAATAACCAAATAATTTAGTTATGCCATAATTTTTTATTTCTACTAAAGTATTTTTAATTGAAAACTCTTCAACTCTCGAATTTTGGCTCATATAAGCTACTTATTTATTTACTCTATGGCATTAGGAACTCGAGCGTTCATTGCATCACTTTTAAAAGTACGCCATCTATCTCTCTCCTGAACTAGTTCTATCCGGTCCAACTCACTACACCCTATACCTATATTGAGCTAGTTCTATCCAGTCCACCTCCTTACACCCTATTTCTTTCAGGTTCATTCTAATGAGATCCTCCCATCTGTGTCTAGGTCTTCCCACTGGTCTCTTCCCATTGGGTTTACCAGTCAATGATCTGAACATGGTTCTAGATTCTCCCATTCGCGCTTTATGTCTTGCCCATCCTGATCCGCAAGATTTGATTAGCCCAACAATACCTTGTGATGGGTACAGTGTAGATAACTTATCGCTATGTAACCTCCTCCACTCCCCAGTATCTTCATCCCTTTTTGGACCAAATTTCAGTAATGGTTGCACATATAACACCACAAATCCTTGTGCAAATCACACTTAATTTCTTAATCGCTCTCAATAACATCACAATACTGCGATGCACCTGCTTTTGTATATTTGGTGATATTTGATTTAATGTTTCACAAATATTTTTTGTTTATCTTGTAACCCCTTTGTTTAGAATACGTGCTATGAGATAGATAGATGATGACTAGGCACGACAAATCGCAGTAATTAATCATATGGCACGCCCTTTTGCAGTTCATAAGCATAGTCATATATTGAAATGCACTAATATAACTATCGAAAGCCTTTAAAGCTTCATAAACATATTAGATAACGCAATCAATCGATTTATATGTTAAGCTCATAATGAAGAATTACTGAGTGAGAAGACTTTACATGGTTTTGTATGCTATTTACACGCAGGGAAACATGTTGCGTTCAAAACATATGTGTACACACTTTTTATTTTAAGGGTACGGGGGAGAAAGGGGTAAGTCCAATTTTAACTCAAATTGAGTTAGTGTTGCCGTCTCTGTTGGACAATCTTGATACCTTTCTAATGCACTTTAGATTATGGTTAAAAGAGGCCTCTTTCATATTTAAATTAATTTATGAAAAAAAGTATTTGCTGGTGTCCTTATGGTGTTCTAGATATAAAAGTTGTTGTCCTGTAGGATGTGTGTGATGTGTTATTCCTCCTTTTTCTCTTGTACTCTTGATATACTTTTCGCATACGATAGTTGATTGCGATTACTAATAAATGAACCATATGGACTTGTTTCTTTAACACCGTGTCCTACTACCCGTTCGGGCTATATTCATTTGTACTAATTACCCTAATCTGTTAGGGATGAGGATGATTTAATTCAAAGGAAGTATACTCGCTTTTGCGTGGAGGGAGAGTGTAAATCATTTTTTTTTAAGCCACTCTTAGTACACCCGACTGAGATTCTAACCCCGATATCCCGGCCATCAGAGTCTATTGTTATAGTGATGTCTTAAACCAGGGTTCGCAAATTCACCTCCCGTGGGCCAAATCCGGCTCGCGATAAATATCTGACCGGCCCGTTGTCTACATTACTTTAATATTACTATTACTATCTGGCTTGCAGTCATATAGACACAAAACTTAATAGTTTAATTTTAGTTATGTACAAAATTGTGAATAATAAAAAAGACATATAGCAATTTCAAACTGTATTATATTTTTGTATCACTTTAAATACTTTATTGTGGAAATTTTGATTTATATAATTTAATAAATACTGCTTCGAGTAGTTCGCAAACCCACACAAACATCTTGGAGAGTATAAGATTTAAACATCCTAAATACACATTGATGATTTTAAATATATAGCATAAAATAGCTATTATAGTATTACATGGGTGGACACGCGAATTAAACGTCATATTGTTATGCTCTAGTCTTCCGATGTCTGGGAGGTGCGGGTTTGAATTCCAGCTGTATATATAAAGGGTGGTTCTTCCTATGTTGTATCCCACATTCCCTTAACTCAAATGTAGCCATATATCCTCGCTTCCTCATCACTTACCTACTAATAACACCACTTTTTTTTTGTCCGCTATGGAATTTCAATATTTACATTTATTATTTCAGTCACTCCGATATCTTAGCTCAATCGATATCGTGTCTGTCTACTGAGCTAAGAGTCCCGTGTTCAATTCCAAAAATGGGCGAAAAATGTATCATTGATGAAATGTGGGTTTACCCTTTCATAGTGATGAATTAATGGCCAGGGGCTAGGTGTTGTGTGTGCTCTAGATTTAAATTAGTTTATAAGTCGTGTGATAATATAATCAGTCGGTTCAGAAAGTGCATGTTAAATACCTCAAATAAAAAAATAAATAAAAACATATTTCAGAATGTGAATGCATGGTTCAATCTGAAGTTGGGGCTTGAGTTTGAATCCTGGTTAGGCTCACTATGGATTCATTATTTTCCCCACCAAAGAGTCTGTCACAGTATCTAGGCCAATACCGTTTCATTAAGTTTTATTAATCACTCTGTTAATGTTCAACCACCAAAGTCGGTTACAACTTTTTTTTTGCAGATACATGAATATACAACTATAGTATGTGTTTTGAAGCAGAGACTAGATTAAACTTCATTTGACTACTATATAAACCAGTCCTATGCACAGGCATTGTAAAGTTATGAACTATTTGCAACTATTATTTTCTCTTTGGTAACCTGTCCCAGATAACTGAACAAAAGAAGGTTTATTGTTACTCATAATGTGTGGGGCTTTACAGAACATTTCACTTGTAATGTTTTAGTGTTCATAAACAATATTTCAGAACATAATCTTAAGAATCACCTCACACATTAGTTAATTTTATATCATTGTCTCTCTAGGATCTGCTTCAGATGGGAAAGCTCTTATCAACTGCCCTAAATGCTGGCCTTCTTTTTGCTATTTACAAATAAATGTAGAAAATTGACATCTGAAAACAAACCCTTGTCCAGGCGTTACTTATCAATATATATTTGAAACTATTTGTGAAGGGCACACAGTCCGTTACATATGCTACTCTCACAATATTGTATAGTTTACAAGTGATATCTTATTTAGTGCGTGCTGTGCAAAGTACATAGTGTAGGTAGTATATAAATTAATAATTTCAAATAAGTTAACTTATTAATTTATAGTACGAATATATTACTATCGGAACAACCATTTTATGCAAGCACAAATACAACATTTTTATACATGAATAAATACGAATACATGTTTAACAACGATGGCATACATACTATGTTAATCTCATGTTTTGTATAATGTTTAGTGACAACTGTATTCGTCAAGTCATATTTTTGATTTAACATACAACATGTTTCTTGTTTAGATTATAAAATTAGATGATATTTTTCAAAATATTTATGAATTCACATACCAATTAGTCTAATGTTTTGCGAGCCTTGAATATATTCGACAATATAAACAAGTCATTGATAAAAAAACAAACCATTTTCAAGCTATCCCCTGGAACTTGATTGTATACACCCCCATTTTCTTACGAATGGACATAGCTAGAAAAAGTTCCTGGATCCATTTTCACCCAAATACGTTGAGTCATGTGACCTGCAGCTGTCACTTTTGATATAAATTATCAATACCTTTAGAATAACACTAATAATATAGTAAATTGCTTTCACTCTCGACTACAAAAAATATTTATTTCCTAAAAAAATGCTCCAAATGTCCATTTGTAAGAAAATCAAATCAAGGTTTGCCCCCCCCCC
>CABFWB010000009.1:384612-409034 GCA_902151455.1 Timema bartmani
AAAAAAAAAAAAAAAAAAAAAAGTGATAGAGACATTTAGTGGTGCTTGATAAATTTGTATGACAAATCATTATTTATTGATACCAAATATCCCGGCTGCTCGAGAACATAGACTCGTGTTTTATAAATTGTTTATATTATTTTTTTTAGAGAATTTCTTCAAACTGACTTTGACTGTGTGATTGGTAGAATAATTTGTTTTATTTTGTTTTATATATATATAAGAAGTATATAGATAGGACTAATCTTTTACTTGGAAATGCTATTGGGTTTTACTTCATCGTAGAACATTTGATTTTCCTACATAAGGAAGGGTAAAACAACAAAACGAGCATTTCACATTTGTACAATTTACCCAATAGGTCTTGGCGGCAAAGCATCTACAATCCAATTTCTTCGGAGCAGTCTTATCTAGAAAATCTACAAGATATACCTTTACGTATTCATACATTGAGAAATTTGATATGCAGCTGTCGCTTGTGCTAAGATATCATCAATACTCTAAAATAGTAACACGTTATCAATGTTGACCGCAAAAGAATAAGTTTTGATTACTAAATCTCCCTTTCTGTGAAGATTGAACTGTTGCTAGCCTGCCTTTAAGCACGATTGCTACCATCTAAGCTACTTCCAGTTTATTAACAAAAGAGCATTACATCTTTGGGCGTTGATGGGCTAAATGTATTTAAGTTTGTTGAGTTAAGGCGCTCTATTAAATACATTGCTATTTCAAACATATTTAAGAAACATACTTGACTCACTTAGCACTTAACATCCAACTCTAATAGGTATTAATTGAACACACCGTAAAGGAATAAACTCATGCACAGATAGTTAATAATTGTTGCTAATACCAGCTGGAACCGAGGCAGAAGCCTCAAAGCCACGTGGCTATTTAATGTTTCATGCTTGAGTAACTTTGCCTTGTCACCAAATAGCTGTCGTGTGATTTAATTGTGGGCATGTCCATTGCTCTGATAATGAGAAAGGGGGGAACGGAGTTGGTAAAATGGTTTGTAAATCCAATACAAGGACCTATAACTCGTTTATCAGCGCTGGACTTTGCAATAATTGTTTGCTCAAATTTGAGGTTTGCAGTGGACTAGGGAGTTGGTTCTGGGTTTTAATTATTACCTATGTGTGGTAAAGTTAATCATCACTGAAAGTACGCATTCAAAGATATCAATAAAAACATAGTGATTAACTGAAAACTTTGACTTATTTAAACAAAATAATTAAATTATTTTAGATTAGTTGAAAAATGTAGGACTGTTCTATAAAAAATACTTAGGTTTTATTCAGAATGTTTAACACCGATTCTTACTATCCGTTCGGGCTGTATGCTCGTATAATAATTACGCTTATACGTTAAGGATAAGGATATTTATTTTTAGAGGAATTGCACCCGCATTTGTTTAGTGGGAAAGAAAACTATTCAGGATAACCTCACTTACTACACCCTACCGGGATTCTAAATCGAGCTCCCTGTCGCCGGCAGTTAAGTTTAATACAAGAGTGATGCCTTAAACCATAGGGCCACCAAAGTGAGTTTCTTCATTTTAACTTGGAAATTATTTTATGCTTAACTATTAATATTGCGTATTTATTGAGCTACCTATAGAATTATTATAATTGTAGGATATATGACGTTAAGTTTTTTGTTCAGCTTATGTTTGATTTGTGTATAGGTTTTATAATTGCATGGGTAAATCTAAGATGCATAAAGTTACAGAAATCTATTCCTACTATAGCACAATTCCAAAATAATAATGTTCTCATGGCCCAATATAACCCTATGTTAAGCTCATCAGTTAAAACTACTCTGCTATTTTAATGAATATTTTTATGATAGGATTTTTTTGCAATGAGTATTAGCTCACACATAAAATTATATGAGTTATATAATCCCCATTTAAATAGTTTCGTTTAATTTGTGCGGGTTCAATAAAACCTTTCGCCAAATTTGTGTGCTACAAATGGATATTTTAATTGGTATAAAATAAAACACTTTTCAGTCCATTTAAACTTTTTATGCAAACAATTAAACTCTTAATATGTTGCGTCTGTTTGCGTTGAAAGTGATTTAAGGCCAATTAAAAGGGAATTTAGTAACGAAAACATGAATCCGGTATTATTTGATTTTTTTTACGGATGAACATTGGAATTGCCTTTTAGAAAACCCAAATAGATTTTTGCTGTCAACATTGATAACATTCTACCATATTATTAGTGTTATGTTCTAAGTATTGATAGTATCTATCAAAAGTGACAGTTTCACATCATATGAATTTACTTATAAACACTTAAAAATAGATCTAGTAACTTGTTTTTTGCTGTCAGATATGTCCAATCGTAAGAAAATTGGGGTATAATATATTCTTTTCACACACAGTCTTAGCTCATTATTTCTGTGCTACACCTTGGAGCAGAAAATTCATCTTAACCATATATGTTGACTTGTCAATAATACGTTCCTTCCATTGCTCTTTCATTTCACAAGAAATAAAGAGTTTGAGTTTACTTTAAGCTTGTCTTAGACATCTTTCAAAACGACAAAATGGTCGGAAAAATAAGTAGACTCGCAAATACCTTTTTTTAACTATAACTTTAACGAATTTCCGCGCCCTTGCGTACATTTTTAACTTTAAGTGGGCTTCCTACGTAGCTGAAATTGACTATCGCCAATCATTGCTGTGCTTAGTTTAAATATTGACAAAACATTTAACAATAGACAACTTTGATGTTAACTGTAATGAACATAAAACTATTTTCTATGACCCTATACATACATATATAGACTTGTAAACATAGTTTATAAGTTGAGATTTTCCACTTTTAAAAAATTTGCAAATTTTGATTGCTCACTAAGTCATAAATGCCCTTGAAAACTAAAGTTTACTATTATATAAGCATAGAATGTATATTTGTGAATTTAATGATTTCATTACGAGGGGTGTTTTTTTTAAAAGTAAAGACCGTTTTGCAATAAAATAGGAACTACCAAATATTGTTGGGTATTTTTTTTCATCCGATTCTACATAGCTTCAGCTACTGTTTAACATAGTTTCCGTTGTTATTTAAATATTAGTCGTATCGTGAAATAAGTTTGTGTAGACCCTCGTCATAGAAGTCTGCCGCCAGCGAGGTAAGCCATTCCTGAACCGTCGTTTTCACTTCGACGTCGGCGTGGAAATGCTTGCCGGTGAGGAACCTTTTCAGATGCAGGAAAATATGGTGGTCACTAGGCGCATAGTCAGGGCTGTAGTGAGGGTGATCCAACTCCTGCCAGCCAAAAGATTCTATGAAAGCTTGTGTTTGAGCAGCAGAGAGGGGCCTCGCATTGTCATGAAGCAACGACACTCCGGCAGATAGCTGGCCGCGGCGTTTATTCTGGATTGCGTGGCGAAGTTTCAACCAGGTCAGACGGATGATACGCAGCTGCGTTTATTGTTGTCCCTCGAGCATGAAGTCCGCCAGCAGAACACCACGTCTATCCAAAACACTGTTTAGGAATGGCTTTCCTCGCTGGCGGCAGACTTCTATGACGAGGGTCTACAAAAACTTATCTCACAATACGACAAATGTTTAAATAACAACGGAAACTATCTGTAAAAAGTAACTGAAGGTATATAGAATCGGATTTTTTTTAATGTACCCAAAAATAATTGGTAGTTCCTATTTTATTTAAAACGGTCCTTACTTTTTAAAAAACCTCGTAAATACATATATTGTATTGTCATTTGTATTTTCCTTCTCCCATGTTATTTTTACCACTCTCGGACAGCTCCATCCAGTAACGTTATAAGCCCACTTGGATTGTGGCGTTAACCAATTTCTGCTCCACTCGTCTAGAGCCTTAATGTGAGTGGGCATGTAGAGTACTCGAGAAAAGGCGAGTGGTTTTGCACTTTTTATATCAAAACTTTTTTTAGACAATATAAATAAAATATTTCTCCGTTAGAAAACCAGTTTAATTTTCTTCACATGGTGATACCAACAGTAATTCTTGAGTATATTTTAAGGGTGTCCTGGAATTTGACTTTTTCTCTTAATTTAAAAAGTTTCTCATGTAATACCGCTATACACAGGACAGAAATTCAACAATTTGTTGATATCACCATGTGAAGAAAAAAAACTCTCTGTTTCTATTGGAGCAATATTGTATCTATTTTGTCAAAAAAAAGTTTTGCTATAAAAACTGCAAAAACACCTTTTCTCGTGTCCCCCACACTCCCACTTTAGAGCCTAGCGTCTTCCTTTCCTCTCTCTCTCTTTTATTTTATTTCGGCAAGTATTGTCTCTTGAACTGTGGCAATACGCGAATCGTTTTGGGAATTAAATAAATTGCCTTTCACGTCCGGTGACCTGTTTTTCCTGCGCCGTGGCTAAGTGCCAGCGGAAACATGTGGGGGCTGTGTGACACTTGTTTTCATCCTTTTGGGATCTCACACCAAAGGTGGGCCATGTGCAAGCAATGATGTCCTTGTTGGCAGATGAGGTTCACAAACAACTGTAATGGTCTCATTTCAGCCGCGCCATTCTATTTATAACAGGCCTCTGGAACTGTTTCTACCGGTATATTATACATCCTATACCCATATCCATCCAATCCACTATTTTTAATTCTTGGAAATAAATTCGGACATCTCATATCAATTGGTATAAATTGTTATTATCATTTAATATAAAAACAAGTTTTTTCTAAAATATACCTCATATTAAAAATATTGTACATTAAAATGTAGACTTTTTTTTCATACGATTGTTATTGGTTGTAAATATTAAATTATAGAAAATTAGGAAATAATTGGCCATAAAATATTATTATTTATTATTTGGTGTTCTGTCTTACGACAGGTCCATTCCTTTTGTCAGTGAACTTTGACCGCCAATGCACCCCGTCCTCTAACTCCTCCTTCAGGTCCCAGAACTCTCTTCTTTCCTTCAAGTCATCTAATATTTTAATCCTCCTCCTTCCCAAGTTCCTCCCTCCCTCAACCTTTCCTTCTATGACGTCGAGCAGAATACAGTTCCTCCTAAGAATGTGTTTGATCCTGTTTGCTTTGCACTTAAGAATCTTATCTAAAATAGTTCTCTTCTCAGCCACTCTACTTAGGATTTTTATATTTGTCATTCTGTCTGTCCACCTTATCTTCTCAAGTCTTCTCCAGCACCACTTAGGAGGATGTAAATCGCATTTTAATGAGGGTTGTAGGATTGTTTTTATTTTGATAAAATTTGTAGCGTTATTATATACATCCCAAACTATCCTATTATCACTCAAGTTCAACGACGTTGGCTACCTGTGACGTTGCGTCATATCAAGGTAACATGTTCTATGTTAATGTATTGTGTGTTGAGTTTAATAATACAACAGTGAAACAAAAAACATAAATTCTTAAATAACTTTAAAAATAGCCTTAAATTGTCTTACAATTTTGTTTTGTTTTGAAGCAGCTATTTTCTAAACAAATTTATTTTCAAATCATCTACAACTAAGGCTATTTGGTCTACTGATGAAAATGACATGAATCTTTCTTCTGGTTGTAGATTTAAATAAATTGGTCCACATAGAAAAGGAAACCAGAAAAAGGTAATTTTTAAATTCAAATTGACGCTGTCTAAGCGCAAATAGTGGTGTGAGTGTGTATACTCGTCAGAGGAAGAGGCGAAATTAAGTCAGCAAATAAATAATAAACCTCGCAAGGTGAGCTATCCTTTTCTTCTCTTTCTATTTCGTGAATTGGTGTCAAACGGCCAGTTTCATAGTCATATTGAGTACGCCTCAAGTGTGGCGCTACAAGATCTTGCTACACAGCGAAACTGGACCATTCCAACTTTTTTATCAAAGGAAATCAAATATAGCTTCAGTACAAACATAGAGTTTAATTTTCTTCCTATTATGACCTCAATATTTCTTGAATATCTGTCAAGGGTCATGACTCATGATAGATATTCAACAACTGTTAATATCGCCATGTGAAGAAAATTAGGCTATGTTTGTACTGAAGCAATATTTTATTTATTTTGCACATTAAAATGTTTTGCTATTTAAAAAAAACTGCAAAAAAAAAGTTCGCCTTTTCTCATGTATTTTAAGAACTGATATTTAAAACCAACTGCGCAACAATCGAAACCGTTGTCCATAAAATAATGTAACGTTTGTAATTCAATATTCTTATAAAATTGAGCCTGTCTGAAATCCCCCTTTTATTGATGAAAATTTTTGGCGTATTTTGTTCATCAAAGTGTTTCTTCACAAACCTGTTCTACCAACAGGTAATCAGCAACGTTCGTGTAGGCGTGCTTTGTAAAAACCATCTACCGGCTTCCGTGTGCTGTCACATCCGGTTGGTTTTGATGCCAGTATATAAACGTGATCATTACTATGGAAGATAAATAAATTAGAATTAAACTTTAATAACTCAAGAAGGGCCCGCAGAGCAAAACTTCTGACGAGTTTTGAAGTGAGCCGTCAATAATACTTTTTAGCTGTATTTACTTTAGCTTTATAATTCGTGAATGGAGGAGAGAGAATGGAAATTCGAGAGGCAAGATGAAGTGGGAAATTAAAGTGAAAACTTATTATATAGTTTTATATCTGTCGTTATGATTATAAATATCTATAGTAAATTACTTATATAACAAACTTTTAATTCCATACCTGTCCGTCCCAATATCTAACCCACTTAGTGGATTGGGGGATTGATTTTATATCTTAAACCCTTAGCCTAGAACAATATTTTTTCTCTTTCTAACCCCACCCATTTATTTGACGCAGTTTTCCTCATACTTTGTAAGATGAATGCACGAAAGAAAGGAGAGGGGGAAGGATTATATATGTCTTAGCTTGCGGCTATAAAGAAACTTTGGTTTGATTTCAGAGTTCTAGTTAATGAATTGCTTTCAATTTTTGTATTCAAATAATTAACTATTTAGTGCATGGAATATAACTTTAGTTTTATCTATATCTCAGCTAGTGAAGCGTCTAGCTACTAACTTAAGTTTCTGACGTTCAATTTCTGGCTAGAACTAAATATATCACTTTGTAATTATGTTAATTGATATCCCCATACTTTAAACCAGAACATTGGCATTAAAAAGTGTATATATGGTTCATGGTTAAGTTTGTAAGTTTTATGCTGGAATAATCTTATAGTAAGACTCAATGAGTTAAATAGATTCCCCACCTTTAACGAAAGGTTGATGCACACCTGTCTGTATCGTCCCTTCACGGCATGTATTTTTTGATGACGGCGCATTGCAGCGCATCTGTTAGGTAGGTATTCTCTCAATGTTGTCGTACACTTGTCTGTAAAGTATCGTGTCGTCTCACTTCTACATTATTTCATATGAAAATGGAGAAAAACTTCAATCTGGAATACTTTCCGAGACTGTGCGGAACGATACGAGACAATGTGATATGCCTTAGTGTTTGACTACCTCAAGTCTCTCAACCGTCCCAGGCAATCTGAGCTCTGACGTTAACTAATTATTCCTAAGTATGTTTTTGGGCTATGCTCAACCTAGCGGGTCATATATTCTAGGGGTTTTTTGCGTACATAATTCACTCCTCCATCGTCCTGGACGCTCGTCGGACTGTCGTTTTTTCCTCTCTTCGCCACACACCAGCGGGTAGCGGACGTGGGGGTGAGCACGATCACACACATGAAAACTATTGGTCCGCTTCTTACAGCCTAAACTACAAAGGCTTTTATAGAAATTCATCGAAATTAATGCAACTAGAAGAGGTAGCCTTAATTATTCCTGACGAAAAACGAGACTTAAGTCAGATAATTTTTGGTCTTAAAGAAATTAAGATATTAAGAGAAATATCTTTATTAGTTTTTTTTAGGTAAAAATAAACAAAAATGTGGACTCTCACGATGAATGTGCTTCTCAAAGCGATCTGTTTATTTCATCCAACATTTTATCTTTCTTTCTTATAGTTTTGTTGTTGAGGTGTGACAAATCATATATAACACCATTGAGTTTCACTTTTTCAATAGGCTTTTCAGTTACACTACTCATTGTGAATATTCTAAAAACTGGAGACAGCTAACGAGGCAAACTGGACCTGCAGCATCTGATTGCCTTCACGAGGTAGAACGTTGCACAGGTCGCGATGTTGGCAGCATTTCCACTTCCGCTCTGAACACTTCCTTTAGATACAATGGGGTTACCGCTGATCGCCACCGTGCTGGTGTGATGAGATATAATCCTTATTATACTTGACTACTGCTAGTGGAATATGTTTGTACGTTTTACCGCGCTTTTCCTCAACCCCCTCTTCCCTCCATCTACCTTCCATCCCCGTCAATCCGTATCAGTCTCATTTATTGCTATAGCCCTCACCTGGGCATCTCCTTGTCTAAACTCTTTTGACCTTTTTTTAAAACTAAAATTAATAAAAAATAGTTATGTTTGTGTTTGTTTAGTTGAGTGTCTTCATCATTCTTCTTCGTAATCATAGCTGAATGATTTGTAATTTAATCCAAGCCAATTTTCTTATGAAGATAATCATCAGACAGCTAGAAAAGTTACTATATCTACTTTAATATATTCCTAGGGTCTACGTCAAGTTATGTGATCTTTAGCTTTATAGAAATCAATACCAATTAAAATAGCACTCATAATATAGTAAAATGTTGTCAGCAAAAAAAGTGCCACCGTCACTGGCAAGCCAAACGAGATTAACCTGACTACTATCCCGCGTGCCAGAGTGTTATTTGTTTTCTCATTTGAGGTATTTAACGTGCACTTTCTGAACCGACTGATTATATCAGCACGCGAGAATAATGCTATTTATTTATATTTATAATTATTTGGTTCTTTTCTTAATATAAGTTTTCGTTTGCACAATAAGGTCGTTTCAAATGGTTTTCTTAGCACCGCGTATTACTACCCGTCCGTGTTATACGCATATGCACTAATTAGTGTAGTGTGTTAGGGATATAGAAGGATGAATATAGAGGAATGATGCTCGCATTTGCGTGGCGGGAGAGTGGAACACCATTTAGGGGAAAAAACCCACCCTCAATTAACCCTGCCGGGATAGAAACTCCTATCTCCCCGTTATCGTCAGTCCAATATATTGCCGCACATCAGATTGGAACATAATGCATTGGCCTTCTTACCTCCTCACACCCCACCCCGACATAACTGAGAGTGAGCAGATTTGGCAACAGTTAACTGATAGAGAGCGAAGATAAAGCTTTTCTCCATAATACCTGTAGTTCCCTTAGCAATGATATTGGGTGTACCGGACAAAATCGTTGTTTGTTGTCTTCCTCGCGTGCACATAGGAAGAAAGGGTGCTGATATAAAACACATATGTGTGAACCTACATAATTTCTATTGTTTATTATAAATGCATCCCTAATGTTACTTTCTATAAAGTGGTAAAGGCCGGTTCACACTGACTAAGCTAAGATTTGCTTTGCTAATTGTTTAGAAAAATAGCGGACCATATATTTAAATGTGTTGGTTCACACAAAAGCCAAGCTAATCTAAGCTACGCCGCGCTATATTTTTTTCCGATTGCTGGCCGGGCAATTTTTCCATCTACCATCTTGAGCCATCTTAAGTTGCCCATGCGCATAACGCAGCTTGGGCTACGGTTTGAACAGACGCAGTGCTGGATTGTTGAAAATAACCAAAGAAGTGTTGAAATTTTGTATTCAGTTTGTTTTACTTGTATTTAAGTAATATTCTATTTAGGTTTTATATTTAATAAGTGTTCTTATATTAAAGAGGAACCATTAATTGAACAAGTCAAACCTCGACATCCTACATTTTTTTCATCTTATAAAAAAGCTGCTAATAGCAACAACTCTTCTTCCTCAGTACTATCATCTGAGCTCAAACAAGACATTTCGGAGAATTCCAAACCTAGGAAAACACCACAGTGAATTCAGAAGGGAAAAGAGAAACCTTAGCTTAGCTTAGCAATGAGGGTGAAATCCAAACTGATAAAACCTTAGCACAGCTTAGATTAGCGTTGTGTGAATCGGCCTTTACATTTCCTGCACTGGCTACCAGGACAATGACACTATTTCGCGCGGGTTCATGGAATGGGTCAAATGATTAACTGAATATTTGATTAATGTTGCCTGCCCGCCAAATTTGAATGGCAACTCTATTAGGCTTGTTACTATGATGTTTAACTGATTATAGTACTTGGTATCGTCTATGTTGGTAATTTTGGTGAGAGTATTAATTTGAGTGAAGCTTGGTTGTATTGAAGGAGGATTGTATTTGTTTTCTTGGAGTTTGTTTTGCTCCGTGTTCAACGCTAACAAGACACTTTTATTTTGTTTAGAAAGTTAGATGATCAGATTCACTTAGTAAGATACAATCAGACAATCCAAAAAACTATATATTTTTTTACCATGTATTCATACTCCAAAAGCTTTGGAGTCGTCCTTAAATTACGTAAGTTTTGTTGTTGTTGAGAGGGGGAATTATTTTCTTAACTTTTTTACGAAGGGGGTGGGGGTTCATAATCAATCTTAGTTAAGGTTTTTTATCGCTCTTTATTGTGAGACAAAATCTAAAAAAAAAGGCAAAAAATAAATATATTAATCATACAATTTCATTGTATTCTAAAATTTCTTATCACTCGTGATTTTAACAATCCTTATGAGTCATGCCCAAAGATAATTAAACTATTAAAATTATCTAATTTTACAAATCATATAACAAATACGTAAGATAGAGGGGAGGGACGGAAACTCATACGATACCTTACGTGGGGGGTTGAAAATCATGACAAAAAGCCTTAGGTGATTTAAAGACGTCACCTTTGTTGATTGGATGTCAACTTTTTATAGATGGAAGCTAGGGACATTTTGTCACTGTTGGATTGTTACACACACACACACACGCAAACACACGCACGCACACGCACGCACACGCACGCACACACACGCACACGCACGCACACACACGCACACATATTCTCTAAAACTTTCTTCCTGTGGTTCATAACTATTTCCTGTATCCCGTGTTGTTGTTTATTTGTCTATAAAATGAAACATTTCTGGTGAGGCCATCCGCATAGTATGCTCGTAGAGTATCTATTTGTTGACAGTCAACCTTGAGGCACCTGGAAGAGTACTACTTAGCTAAATGAAAGCTTTTGAGGGCTTTCCCTTCCGGGCTAAAAACTTCCCCAGCTCTTATGTAATCCTGGCAGCATGCAGTATTTACTTAGAGTAAAAAGTAAAACATAAGTTTCTCTTTCAACCTTCAAAATACATATATAAGATTCAGAAACGATATATATAGAGTTTCTGACTTCTGAAGTTCTGAACGATATACATATATTTATAGTTTCTTACTTCTTTTATTATATTTTCTCAAGATAATTTAACATTGATCTAATGTACAGAAAATACATTAAATTTGTTCTTTCTTATTTAAAAAAAATTAGGTCCTATTAATTATTATCTGAACCTGTAAGAAATTTAGTCATTCAAAATCACCTTATAAAAGAAGTTTTTGAAAAATGCCATCAAACTTTTGATGTACACAAATATTTTTTTGAAATTTCGGGAAATTCTCATTATTTATACCTAATGAAACCAAATGCTAGAAATTACATCAAAATTAATTATTATAAAAATGTTATAAGATACAAGCTGCAAAGTGCTCAGAAGTTAGCAATCTTGTGATTTTTATTTTTATCTAAGAATAACGTTTCTCTTTGATTACAAATGTTGGTGGAAAACTAATCGCTACTTTGATATTAAACAGAACATATGCATAGAGAGAAAATTATAAGATAACTTTTTATCATAAACGATTCAATTTTTCAGGCTAGTAATATGTAAAAGTTCAACAACAAAAATCTCACCCACACTCAATTTTCCCTAGTTCTCACGTCTACATACACATTCTATTTGATTTATATTATTATTATGAACTGAAGTTCGATGGCTTAAAATTTTGACAGTTTTTTTAAAGCAACCCATTTTTCAGGCAAAAATTATTGTATAACAATATTTTAGAAACTTCGTTTCCGAAAACAAAGCACGCAATCAAACATTTAGGACAACTGTGAGTGTTTTTCAGTGTTGGTAATTAATGTCTAGGTTATAATATTTAGCTTAAGAAACCTAAAACGTCATAATTATTTTCAAACATAGCTGTATGTTTTTATTATTAATTTACTCAGCTTGTATGGATGCCTTTTATAACAGATACAAACATTCTGATCAAATATTAGTCCGAATTAGGAACAATAGTGATTTTGGTTTTGCCTTTTGACTTTCAATTATAAGGTGTGTAATTCAATATGACTCGTCTAGCTCAAATACTTTTTTTTTAATTGATTTCTTCTCAAGTCAACATATCACATGTTCAATAAATTATGTCATTCTTTTAATTAATTAGAAATCTACGAAAAAATATGAACGTGATTTAGACCATTTAATTACTGTGAATAGGAGCTTCCAAAACTTCGAAGTGTCAAAGACGAGGATGAAAATATATCCTTCGCTTTGACTTCATCATCCGCATCGGATCTTCGAAACATTTCGGAAGAATTAGAAAACTTTCATATTATAGATTTATAGATTTGAAATTTTTTACTAAATATGGTGTACAATATTTCAACACACAATTTTTTTGAGGTAGCTAATATAGTGTATTTTAACATTGACTTGGCATTAAATGACATTTATATCGTAATTAGTGAATGGATTTTTTTCTCTCTATACAACTTTATTTCTACCTAGCTGCAGTTGATGGATAGTTTGAAAAGTAATGCTATGTGATAAAGACAAAAACCTTATTTTTTATCTCGAATTTGTTTCGCGTGTTTAAAGCTTCGCTTCGACTTCACCCCACATTTAAAAAGTGACCTTCGCACTTCCCTTGCTTTGAATAAGCATCAATCGATCCCATCTTAATTTCGACCGCTTTAATTTTGAAACTGCTAATATACCATGAAATATCAAGCAAGACTTTTTATTTAATCCGAGAAACATTTCGGTAGGTAGGTGAGAATGATTGTGGGTAAGAGGAGAGGGTATGGGAGGGAGGCTTAATGTAAATACTGTCACCGGCTTTCTTCGTGTCAATCACAGTTGACACTTTTGGCTACATTGCTCTTTTAGAGTTAATCAAGAACCTGTCTCTTAGAGCTTCTCTTTGTAATCAGGGTTGGATTGAAATTTTCAGACTATTCTGGTCACGAGTGGCTTACGTCTTCTTGGTTCGCTGTTTATTGGAAGTATATTTCCCGTCTAGAGCATGGATTTAAACCCATTTAATTTCTCTTTGGCTAGCTCTTTTGACGCATTTTTAATTGCCATGTTCCAGTGATATACGTGATAACTTAGCTTTTGGAAGGACTTTCATTTATAATGTGTATTCATTCTTAGAGCTAATCTGAGGGAAATATCCTTTCTCAATTTGGATTCAATTAGGAATTGACTATACAGATTTATTAATGGTTATTGTCAAAAACTAAATACACTTTCATATTGTGCTGCGTTATTAAATTTACACTATCTTTTCTGTCTTCATGGCCTAAGTTGACACTCTCGCAATGAACTACCAATTATAGGGATATCGGGGTTTGAATTCCAGTCGGTTGGTCCTTTACTTTTTTACCTAGATGGTTTCCAACTCTACTCCCGCGCGAATGCGGGTACATTTCCTCAGCTACCTCATTCCTACCACACTAGCATAATTAATATATACCTATGCGTGCAACCCGAACGGACAGTGAGACCCGCTGAAAATAAAATAACGTTTTTATTTAATATGCGGTGTTGTCACGTACCGGAAAAACACAGGGAATTTTTGTACCTACGGAAAAAACAAAGACATTACAGAAAACTTCATAAATTACTTAAAATTAACTATAATAGTTGTGATTTTGAAATATCTAGCTGCAGTATTTTAAAAAGTAGATTTTTTAATTGCAGAAAAATTAAACTAAAGATCTAAGCACGCCAATTTAAATACAGGTCTTAAATTGTTTACGGGGGGGTGAGAGGGAAGCTGAATTGTATCTCTCTTCCAACACTTTACACACACACAGCCCAAATAAAAATCCTGAATTGTATCCCTTTAATTTTTGGAATTTAACCTGCAAAACCCTTAATTGTATCTCATTGGTAAAGTCTCTCTTCTGACATTTCTCAGCTAAGCAGCATTTAAAAAAAAATATCCTGAATTATATCTCCAAATGGCGGACTTTTAAGTTTTCATTCTTATTCTGAATAAGAAAAGAGAAAACGTCAAATATGTAGGCCTACTTTAATTGGTCATAAGAATACTAGACGGCAGCAAAAGCGAAAAATTTTGTTTTGTTATTATTATAGCACATGAGTAACAGAGGGCGGCATGGTGTGAAATTAGTCAAATCATTGGAAATGAAACAATTTATGTTTGAAAAAGTAAGAATAATATTGTGAGCTGTATTGTAGCGAAATATGAACGATTTATGTATTTATAATGCAGTTTATGGAACCTGTAATATTTTCATAATTTTTTATATCTCCATAAATAATATGCCAAAAATAAAAATTTCTGCTACTTTTACAATAAACGAGGCAAAAAAGAAAGTTTCTTAGGCCGCACAACGCGTATCTTTCATCCTATAACATTAACATTTGAAAAAAGTTTGTCAATATTGTGATAAATTAACTTATTAGAAAACATGTTATTATTATTATTGTTATTATTATTATTATTACTATTATTATTATTATTATTATTATTATTATTATTATTATTATTATTATTATTATTATTATTACTAGCACCGCGTCTTACTACCCGTTCGGGTTATACGCACTTACGCTGTGTAATTGTAAGGCGATTGTGAGGTGAAATGGAGGACCTACAGTTTAGCGTGGGATCCGAACCACGGTGGAGCCCTGGCATTCCTCACATTCACAAGTTGTGATTAATACACGTCTTGTCAGAGGTGAAGGAAGGTTTTGGCAATCAAATAAATCTGTGCCGGGAGCGAGGATAAAACTCCGAACCCTCAGCACAGAAGTCTGACACCTTACCCCTAGACCACCAGGTCACCATGTTATTATTTATTTTCATAGTGAATACGAGGAGAAGTAAAAATAATATAAACATAATGATTGTAATGGTTTTATTTGTCAGCATTCGTTGTAAACTTATTTAGTCCTAGATATTCACTTTAGGTATGTGTCGTTTGTTGACGCAGAGTACCTCTGTCTAAGAGAGTTGATATGGGGAAACCCCCGCAGTGTTCGCTGTCGATAAGGAGGCAAAGATCCATCTACTGGGGCGTGAGTAATTTCAAGACTGTCTTAACTTTCTAAACTTCATTACTACCAACCTACGAACGATAGTGTGTGGGAGGCTACGCGCGCGCTGAGGATGTCTGTGTGTGTCTCGCACCCTTAGGAAGTGTAATAAAGGGCTCAGTCGCCTGAAAAGACGGGGGAAATGTTACGAAAGTAAGTCACATGTTTACCCACACCATCGATAGGAAAAAAAAAAGATGGTATTTAATATATCTGACTTTTTCGGGACTCCCATGTTTGTTTGAAGCAACTCTGTCGATTTGCGTTTTAATGTGTTTTAAAACTGATTGGTTCTGAATATATATCAGGTGGTAATCAAGACCGAATTAAATTAAGTCAGATTTAAATCATCCGCATCGGTGATTGCATGGTCTAACTCGTCACACTTGTTTTGGACTGGATTGACTGTGACAGGTAGAACGGGGTTAAATTCCTGGTCAGTTTTGCTTGAGGTTTTTTTTCAAGGGGGTTTTCTCTCTCTCTCTCTCTCTCTTATCGTGAATATGGGTACATTTACTCTAAAAAATCCTTCCTCGCTCCTACTCTTTTGGTTTAACTAACACATGCGTTAACCCAAACGGGTACTGAGACACGCTGGGAAAATAAAATCTTTAAATCATTCTCTGATGAATGGGTTGATTCGCAAAATCCTGCGGTCGATTTTAGAGACAACACGAGTCAATTTGTAAGATTATCTCTCAAAAATAATTAATTTATAAATCTTTTTTAACTCTCTTTTCTCCAGTTAACTTTAGCTTTCATGTCTTCCTAAATATACGGATATAATATATTTGCACCCACAACTGTTCTTACGCTGGTTGAACGTTGAGATTTTTATTTTAGGTGAATTACTACAATTTTTTTTAGCACCGCGTCTTACTACCCGTTTGGGTTCTACGCCTATGTACTAAATTACGCTAGTAGTTTTAATAATGAGGAGGAATATATTTAGAGGAAGTGTATCTGCATTTGCGTGGAGGGAGAGTAGAAAACCAACCTCAGACACCCGACCAAGATTAGGTCCTAAATCTTCCCGTCATCGACATTCTAGTCTACTGCGAGAGAGAGTAACGCGCGTTAGACCACGTGGCCACCGAAGCGGGTAACCGCTGAGCCAACACCTCATTTCATCGGGACATGGAAAGAGCCTCCACGGAAAGGATGTACGATTAGTACATTCGGGTGTCCCCTGGGCAACAATACAAAAGTACCGGCAAATCTTTCCACAAACTGGGCTACTTATATATATATATATATATATATATATATATACATATATATATATATATATACACACACAAACGTATTTAATAACCTTGTGAATAGTCTTCAAATAGAGGCGTGTCCATCTAAGTTATTCACAAGATAAATGTTAAACTTTAATAATCTGTATTTAAAATTTAAATAAACGTAACTTAAATGACGAACTAAGCAAAATTAAAAATTCTTAAGTCACTAACATTATAGTACAATTTTAAGAATGTATTAGAAATTTAATTCATTAAGAGTTCCAAATTTTTACATTATTCTTTAAGAGGCTTTTTAAATTATTATTTTCATTTCTTTTTTTTTTTTTTAACGCGCATAAACTTTTTTTAGTCATTAAACAGAGAGTTCTTAACTGACGAGCTCGTTTAAAATAAGGAGCTTGTGCTGTGCTGTGTTGTGAAGTTTTAATCTGTAGTGAGAGAGATTTTACATAAACAATAGATATAGTACGATCATGGTAGGAATAAGTTTATCTTATAATTACAAAAGTGACTTAAACTACTATAATATATTCATACGTCAAGTCGTGTGATCCGCGCCTCTCACTTTTGATAGATAGTATAATTTCATATGTATTGTTGTACACTATTAGTATAGTTTAAAAAAAAGTATATATCTTCTAAAAGGTTCTTACAACCAAACTCCTATAGATAACAACAACCCATATTGTTTGAGGAGCTTTTTGTTTTGTGTGGCTTGGTGGAAAGGTCTGTGTCGGGACATTATTTATAATGTTTATTCTTTAATTTATTATTTTAAATTATAATATATACATAGTTATTATTAATTAACTAAACTTATCTGCAAATGTGAGTTTAATTTTTAGGCTTAATTTGTTTTATAGTGAATTTTTTTATCACCACGTCTTACTATCTTTTCAGGATATACGCAAATGTACTAACTACGCTGATGAGCTAGAGATTAACAAAGGTTAAATTTAGAGGAAGTTTACCTACATTTGCGTGGAAGGTGGTGAAAACCACCCTCTGTACACCTGACATGAATTCGAACCCCGATCTCCCCATCATTTGCAGTCCACTCTGTTGTGAGATTGACTCCCTATACCATGCGACCATCGATACAGGTCAATTCGTTATTTTTGTATCACTTTTAGTTGATTTGTAAACATAACATTTATTTAACAGTAGGTGCTTTACATTATTAAATAATATTAATATCCTGCGTTGTAAATCTGCTGACAGGGTTGAACTCGACATGTGTGACTCTTGTTCCTAGTCAACTGCTAGGAATGGAGGAGGGGGGATCCTTATGATTATGGTTCCAAATGAAGAGTTGATGGCTGTCATAAGAATAAACAATAGCAGTGCACACTCTTCTCTCTCTCTTAGATTGCAATAAACGAGGAAAGGACGTAACTCAGTTTCATCGTACAAAAACGAAATATGTTGTGTTTCTACCTAGCTAGGACCCGCTTCGGTGACCTCATGATGTAAGGCAGGCAGGGATTTGCAAACTTACTTACATGAGGGTCAAATGAAAAAATAAATAAAATTGGTTGGCCCAAATTTTTTTTCATTTACTTTTCCTCTAAATTAATTTAATTTTTTTTTTAACATATATAATAGACTGACATGAAAAATGTAAACACATTGAGAATATATAACAATAATAAATACCTTAGTGGCATGGTATGTTTTTTAAGTTCATTCAGAAGATTTTTCTGATGAGGTGTGTGATGAGTGAGATTGTGAATGAACGTTCAGTATTTTTTCAGAATCTGTGTAATTAAACTGTGACGAGGTGATTCACAAGAGTGAAGCCAGATGCTTATCAATAATTTGATTTCTAAGATGACTTTTTCAAAGTTTCACGGTTGAAATCACTTGCTAGCATGGCTCTCAGGATGTAAACATTATCATATATTTTTGGGCATAATTTACCAAGTTTGGAAATGTAGATTTTTACATGGTTTTATAAAAAAATTCAGTTTGTTGTGTTTCACAACGGAACACATTTAAATTATTTATACCGCTGGCCGGATTTAACACCCCGGTGGGCCGTAGTTTGCTCATCCCTGGTCTAAGCCGTCATTCTTGCAATGGACTGAACTGCCGATCACAAGGAGATCGTGGTTTGAATCCCGGTTGGGTGTCATGTGGGTGATTTTTCTTAAATGTTTTTCCACTAATTCGCGCAAATGTTAGTACACTTCATATAACTTCAACCTTTCTTATCCCTAACCCATTAGTCTTAGTTAGTAGGCTAACATATCAATACAGCCCGAATGGGTAGTAAGACGCGGTGCTAAAAAAAATAACCTAGCTAGGGCTCATAAAGATAATTTGTTACTTAACTACATTATAGAAAAACTTACCAGCTCGCAGGATAAATTAGTGCTATATATAATCACATTTTATGAAAACTAACATTTTTAATCAAAACTCTATTTTATACAAGTCTGTTATTTTATTCTCACACTGTCACATGTTCATTATGTAAATTTAAGATGATCACATGCCATCCTCTCATCCATCTGATAAAATATACTGTCTTACTTTCGAATCACTTTTGGAATTTTTTTAATCAGTTATTTTTGTGCAAATAATCAATAATAAAGTGAGAAAGATACAATAAATTAACGAAATGTCAGGATGGAATTTTGTTTACTTTTCATCACATACCTAATGAATTTTAATAATATAGCTAAATGGTGTATACTGCTTTAATCTTGCTCAACGAAGTCATAATAATATCACAACCGGAAAACATCCATACAGAAATATTTATTTTAAACCCGATTGCTAACAAATCATCACATAAAAGTGATTGCTCTTTTTAAAATATGTTCTTATGTTCTTGTTTAGTAAATATTATGTAGATATTCTTTTTAAGATATATTAAAATAACTACTGCGCTTTTCTTAGTCGATGACCATTCAAGAAATAATACTTTTATTATATTCACTATTCTGAAGAATAGGTTGGTTGACCACATGGCACCCTCTATCCGCAAATGTTGGCACTATCTTGGCCAACATGCGGCGGCCGCTCAGTAGATATAGCTCGCTTACGGGCTGACGCCACGCAGTTTTTTTTTCTTTTTCCAAAATGGTATCTCCATTTTTCTTAATGTGATAAAATCAGATACGAACTTTGTTTAGTCATCTTACTAAGAACTATATGTGACATACTTAAAATATAGCTGCACTTTATTACTCTTTATAAAATTACCTTTATAACCATTGCAACTAAAATTATTTCACAAAATGACTACAGATTAAAATGAGATGATGCTGTACGAGTCGAATTACAAAAAGGTTCTCTTTGAATAATATTATTTCGCTTGCATATAATTGTTGTGTTCTATGTTTGACAAATTAATTCTAAGTGCTTCCTCTTCGATATTAATATTTTTCAGTCTTGCTTGGCACAAAACTTATTTTTGAGAAAACTCGAAAATTAAACTTCTTGTCCCATCATTGGAAGTGCATTTAATTTATTACTTCTTTGTTTTTGCAGATATTATTTTTAATACAAAATTAAGGTGCAGCATACAGTTACGTTTAGTTTAAAAATAATTACGAAGGTTTGTTAATAATATATTATAATTCCAACTGTAAATTTAACTGTAAAGTAAATTGCCATTAAGTTAACTTTTTTTAAATAAGATTTATATAAAAAAAAAATTTGTTTTAATGTAACTTCATTTTCACAGAATAGTTCGTATTATTTATATAAACCAAAATCAATTTTAATTAAATTATTATTATTATTATTATTATTATTATTATTATTATTATTATTATTATTATTATTATTAGCACCGCGTCTTACATACCCGTTCGGGCTATACGCACTTACGCTAATGTGCAATGGTAGAGTGATTGTGAGATGGAATGGAGGACCTACAGTTTAATGTGGAATCCGAACCACGGTGGAGGCCTGGCAATTTTAATTAAATCTTTACTTGAGATAAAATAACTATATTTCAAGATTTGGTTTTGTGAATCATTATTTATACCGTTCTAACATTAAGTAACTAGATTTACAACAATGCACCATCATTATGTAATCCGAGTTGTGAAGTTTAACAATCCTCATTCAGAAACTGATGTGGTATGAAAGCCCTATTTACTACAATGAACATGAAATGTTATAATTTGAGCAAGTCCGAGTCTGTTGCGATCCTTGTTGGCGAGTTAAATACCGCGTTGTTTCATCAATTTAGGGTGATTATCGCCGACCCACTGGCGTCGCTCCCCAAACGATTCCTTTACTGCTGTCATTATCGAACGTCCTGCATCTGACGCGGTCTCCATGGGCTATACAAGGACTTCTCCTGTTATATTGTTGAGCATTTCGAAATGTTCATCTCGGAAGTTGGTCGAAACATACAAAGTCATGTACAGTACGATTTTCGTAGGAACAGCTATAAAAGCTACTAGAATTTACTTTCACGTATTCATACGTCAAATCATGTGGTCTGCAGCTGTCACTTTTTAATACATATATAGTATCATTATCTTTAAATAACACTTAATAAAATAGTAAAGTGTTATTAATTTTAGCCACAAATAATACGTTTGGACTGCTGTTGACGGGAAGATGGGAGCTCGAATCCCGGTAGGGTCTACTGATTGTGATTTTTCCTAAATTGTTTCCCACTCTTCATTCACGCAAATATGAGCACATTACCTTTAAAAGCTGCTTCCTTCCTGATTTATATCCCATTAGAGTAACTATCATATTTACGTATAGTCTGAACAGGTAAGACGCGGTGATAAAATATTTATGTGCTTATATTTTATAAACATCCCTTCCTATAAAAATTGGACTTTATAGCTTGCGTGAATCTTACTCGGAAATTCGGAGCTTCGTCCTGACCGGTTGCACTAGGATTATTTTTTTTACTCATTTTGTTCTATTCAACATCCTGTCTCCACGTGAATACTACTTCATTTTCTTAATATTCACGCTACTAATCCTGTTTCTTTATGCATGAGAAGATTAGAAGCTACTGGCTTTTTAACTTCCACTTGAACGTACACACAAAAAACTTCACATAGACGCGATAGATGGACCTTTGAAGTGAACCGTTATTTAGGGCTGTGACTGGTTTTTTTTTAGTTATTCAATGGTCAGTTCTCAAAATATACCTCGATAATGTGTGTGGGCGCTCAGATCAATTTTTTTTTAAATCTTCCACGACTACTTTACGGTCATCTCTCTGGTCTGCCTTTCTTAAGAAAATTCACCCTCACCTTAAATCAAAATAGTGTTGAACTTTTGGGGCAACAGTGACACAAAAATGCACTTAGTGTAACCAATACAGCTGTAGTTTAAATAATGAAACGTCTTTTCACGTAAAACACAATCATACTACTTTTTCTAGAGAAATAAACACATTTTATGATTAAAAATTTAACATATATATATATATATATTTTTTTTTCCCCATTCAATCAAATCGAATGAAAAGACAAACGCATATATACATAATACGTACCTTTTTATTTTTAATCAAACTATGTTATTATTTATATTATGTTTCATTAAACTACAAATACTCCTAATTTATTTAAAATTCTTTTTTTACCTATTTCTTTTGAAGTTGTTGTAAAACCACCATACTTTGAAAATACAATTGGTGGCTCTAAATAGGACATTGTTTCATTGTTTTGCAAAAAAAATAATAATTACAGATTGAGCTATACAATTTTCTATAAATACATTAATACCTTTTTAGACAAAATAAATTAAATCTTGCGTCGGTAGACACCTTTAGTTTAATAAGTCAACTTTTTTTAATACTTGTCATGGGCATCGCGTAAGTTAAACAGGACTTTCACTCTTATTTTAAAAAGTTAATGTTTAAATATGATAATGATAAATATACAAGAACGGCTAAGCTGTGTAGTAAATCAAACAAAATGTATCTATTGATGAAATATTTAACTTAATTTAGTTTAAAAAAAGATATATTTATAAAAACTGCAAAAATACAGATTAAAATGAAAATAATATAAAAGATTTTCTACAGCGTTTGCTCACCAGTACTGTGTATTAATTTTCAAACAGAAAAAGATCAATCAATGTTCCAAATATTTCAAAAATTGTAGTCAACCACATATTTCAAAAAAATATTTAATTAAATGCTGTCCTATTCGTGGCTTTTTTTAAACTAGGTTTGGACGATTTGTGTTGGTAAATGACTGCACTACGGTAAATTAAATTCTGCCTTTTATTAGTAGGGAAGCTTGAGGGCTTTTGAAAATGGGTGTAGAATTTTCTCTTTCACGTTCGCCGTGCTCATATTCATAGCCGTGATATATTAAACTGGCGGTCATCGATAATTTTAGCGATGAATGCTAACATGACGTTTGAGAAATTACTCAAAATGATTTATTGTGTTTCTAGCTTTGCTTTTTTTACTTTACTTTCTCATATAGAAAAAGTATTGTAATCGTGAACTTTTTTTACCTCGAGATTATGATGGATCTTGACGGTGTCCCCGAACTAAAAATATTATTTCTTACAATTCTGTATGTCCCTATGTATGTCTGTCTGTCCTCTCTTTCTATTTATCAGTCTGAGCCGACAACCGAATCGGTTTGATGAATATTGTTTAATTTTGATATTTAGGGGGGTTCATGTATTGAAACAAAATCATGATTTTTTTTTTTTACTCTAGCTCAAAATGAGATATTCTCGCAATAGACTTGACTGCCGTTGGGCAGAGGTTTGAGTTCGAATCTCAATTGAGTATACTGAGCGAGGTTTCCCTAAATGAATTTTCACTCTCCCTTCACGCAAATTTGGGCTCACTTTATCAAAATTTAACTTTCCTCCTAACTTATGCATTAGGCTAATTTCTACATAGGCGCATAACCCGAACGAGTAGTAAGACGCGGTGCTATATATATGTGTATATATGTGTATATACATATATATAACTTGATGATAATATAAACTACCTCAGTACACCGATCGAAATTCGAACCCTGACCAAATTGACATACCAGACTAGATGAGCTTGACGTTTAGTCCGCGGATCCATCTAAGTTAAGTTTTTTTATTATAAATACAACCCAATATTGTAAACAAAAGAAACATATAGCCTACGCCTCTCACGACATACACAGTCGTTTCATGCACCAGACGCCCGGCGCGCTTTTATAGCTTTGCTTTCCTGATAAACTTTCCGAAACGCTCTTAACCTTCAATGTCAGGGAGCCACGTCAGGTTTACGTATAAACATGCCACTTACCAGATCGTCTGTACATCCCACCATCCCCTCTGTCATTTCTATTTATATTTCATTACTCCCAACCTGGTCAACAGACGTCTGAATTTTACCCCTGACACTTAGTAGAAAATTTAGAAAATCGATGAAAATATTTTTTACCTTAACATAGTTTGAAATTTACTATTTTATAGCTTAGTTTTGAACTCATCTTGCCTTAACTATCTCAATATTGTAAAATACGTTATTTAAATTTGTTTGGTAGCTAAAAAAAAGCCATGATTTGGGCATATTCTAACAGACTTTAGCTGTGGATGTAGGGGACGCGAGAAAAGGTAAGTGTTTTTTGCAGATTCTATGGCGAAACATTTTTTGGTCAAAAGAAAAGAAATATTTCTCCAGCAGAAACAGAGTTTAATTTTCTTAACGTGGTGACCTCAACAGTTCTTGAATATTTGTCAAGGTTGTCCTGGAAGTTAATGATAACTTTTTCTTTTATTATTATTTAGTACCGCGTCTTACTACCCGTTCGGGTTATACGCTTAAGTACTAATTACGCTAATGGATTAGGAAATGGGAGGGTTGAATTTAGAGGAAGTGAACCCGCATTTGCGTGGAGGGAGAGTGGAAAACCATTTAGGAAAAACCA
>CABFWB010000009.1:409956-432278 GCA_902151455.1 Timema bartmani
CCCCCCCCTCCCATGGTGCCAGATTTCAAATTAAAACTTTATCTCTGAAACGTATTTTTAAACCAGATTAAAAATATTTTCTTCATAAATTTGTTAAAAATGGCCTAATTAAAAATCTAGATAAAAATTTTAAAATCCGGCTTCGACCTCCTTCCGTCCACCTATGTTAAAAATTTCAGATCTCTGCGGGCCGTAGATTTGGCTGGGCATCGCACACACACGAACACACACACACACACACACAGGCAAACACTTCCTTTTTTTATTATTATAGATTTAACATTATATTTGGTATAGTTTTTCATCCCAAATTGTGTGTGTGTGTGTCATTAGATTTGTGTTAGTTTTATCCATCACGTGTATAAATATTTTTTTTTACCAAAGATTATAACCTGATCACTGAATTGAAGTTATTTTAAAATCATTGATTGGTCTTCATATAATAAATATGTATTGGTTTATTTTATGCCACCTGTGTGAGTGGGCATGCTGGAAAATGCGTCAAGATCGTCTAGTATTATTTGTCAAGGTTCGTATCACTACCGGGTGTACTGAGATTGGTTTTCCTAAATGATTTGTCCTTTTTTCACGCCAATTCTGTTACATTTCTCTTGTATTCTACCTTCATCATCCATATCATGTTAGTGAGTATGGTTGTGATAGATAGTAAGACGTAATGCACAAACCTTTTTTTTAAATCTCAATTCTCGCCAACTAGATACATTATAAATACAAATAAAAACGTTCTTTCCACACACACAAACGTATGGTCTATACTTTACAAATGCAATTGATATTTATCATCAATATTTTACTATCAATATTTAGTTTTTCCTTTATATATAACATACATAATTTTGTAAAATTAATAAACAAAAATACATCCAAGTTTTTTTAAATCTCTATTTATATGCTAACAGGCCTCGTGGTATGTGGTCAGAAGCCCTAGCTATTAATCTAATGATCCCGTGTTCGATACCCGGCTGGCGCTGGGGGTTCTTTCTCTAAAGGAAAATAATTTCCATTGTCAACAGAGTTTGTTTAATTAGGCTTAAGCTAGGTTAAGATCTTCATTAGTTCCACTCAGTCATATTCACTATTATCATCTCACATCATTGGGGCATAGAACGAGCCTTTACGAAAAGGATTTAAGATTAGGAGGCATTCGGGCGTTCCATGGGCAAAGGCACTTAAGTAGCGGCTAATCTTTACTCAAACTGAGTTACGAGTGATGTAACCCAGACACGTCATTATTATTATTATTATTATCATTATCATTATCATTATTATATTTGTATGCTTTATATAAATGGGAACAAACTTTTAACGTCAGATTTTTTTAAATGATTCAGCCAGGTTAATACAACCTTCATAGAGCTACTGGATTTATAGTAAATATGTTGTAAAGATTTCCACCCAATTAAATGCCAACTTGAGAAATATTCGAGTCCCAAATTACCAGAGGTTTAGTAGATTTTGTATTTCTGCGGTGGTCAAGATAAGCAGTTGGCGAAACGACTGGTGGAGATTTTCCGGGTCACTGGCTTGAGTTGAAGGATTGAAATTAACCGATCTCTGTTTCTGAAGTTGGATCAAGGCTTCCCTCACCGGCTAATATATTTCTTGGGGTAAGCTCTCTCTTGCAAAGGTTTAGTCGCTATCCGCAGGTCAAATTCACTAGAGGAAAAAATATTAATATTTTTAACGCTAAACGGGAAAATAAACCATTCATCTGTGTATTTTGTTCCTCGGGATAAATACAAGCTAAATTTCTATAAATATTTCATACGATCTTAAAAAACGTTGCCCCTAGTCTTGTAAAATGTATAGTTAACTATGAGATTAAATAATCCCCCCGTCCCCCGAACAGAACGTTGGCACACATGAAACCTGGTACGGGCTCGGTTTATTTTTAGTATTAATTTAGATTGTGACTTCAAATAACCCCGCTTAAAAAATACATTTCATAACCATTCTCTCAGTTGAAAGAAAGACGCGTATTTCCGCGGTTCAAATAAACAAATTAGTTTATTTTTGACTTAAAAATAGATCCACATTTGGTAGGCACGTGGACGAAATGTAAAGCTCATTTATTTTCGTATGCCGGTGACGAGGAGGTCAGAGTTTGAATTAAGGTTTGGTGTTCTACGATGCTATTTCCATAGTGGTTTCCTAATCTGCTTTCCAGCAAATGTGGTTAGATTTTAACTTAATCCTACCTTCCTAATCTCTACTTCATCAGTATACATATATGGATAGCCTGGACGCGGCGAAAAAAGATCAAACAATAAATAACCAACTTCCATTTTAAGATTTATTTCATATCTTATTTGATACTGTCCAATTAAATGCGTTTGGATAGTAGCCTAACTAAATCTTGATTTCCTAACTAAATTATTTTAGAATTTTCTTTATTATTATTTTTAAAAGTTATGTACTGGTTAGCTATGGGGTTGAAACGTGGTTTATACCTTATATGACGAAAACAAATTTAGGGTGTATGAAAACATGGTGCTTAGTAAGATATTTGGTCCAAAAAGGGATGAGGTTACTGTGGAGTGGAGGAAGTTGCATAATGATGAGCTACATACCCTCTACTCATTACAAGATATTGGAGCGTGAATGTGAGATTCTATAACTGTGTTCAGTGTATTGACCGGTGAACCAAATGAGAAGAGACTTTTGGAAATACTTAGACACAGATGGGAGGATACCATTAGAATGGACCTGGAAGAGATGGGGTGTAATGAGGTGGACTGGAATGAACTGACTCAAGATAGGATAGGTGACGTACTTATAAAGTGCGGCAGTTAACTAAGTTCCTAATGCCATAGAGTAAGTAAGTATAAATTTTTCATTTACATTCTTTATTACACATCGTATAGTTTAATAATACTTTAAACACTTTAAATGACTTGTTCTAAAATATTTTGATTGTCATTGATAGTCACTTATTTCCCATTAATTTTAGATGTCAATAAAATCTTACACTATAAAACACAGCAGCTGGTTCGATGTCAAAATTTCAAAATATCATAATGGTATAATAACGGCTTACCACAGTAAATATCAGTACGATAATCATAGCTGTAATTACTTTAAAAAAGAAAACATACAATGGCATCGTAAAAAAAGACATTAAAAAACACTGATGCCGATGACTAGGTTTTGGCGGCGATCCTGTAACAATTCAACTCAGGAACGACTTCAAGTCGTCCTTCCTCGAGGTGTAAGTTGCTGAAGAAGCTCTTACCCGTGTTGAACGGCGTAGTATCGCGTCGACGCCGGGGACAACACATGGACGCCAGGGCGCGCCGGAAGTTCTGGCCGCTCACGCAGTACAACACGAAGTTGATGCCGAAATTTGTGTAGTAGAGCAGCTGACTCAAGTGCTGGATGGGAGTAAACACCGTGTGCTGTTCAGGTTCCTGAAACATGAAATATATAATGTAAACGGTATGGGAGTAAACATTGAGTGCTGTTCAGGTTCCTGAAAACATGAAACATATGATGTAAGCTACTACACCCTGGAAGTAAACTTCGTGTGTTATCCAGGTTTCTGGAACATGCGATACAAGCTGGATCCTGGAATTAAACACCGTGTGCTGTTCAGGTTCATGAAACATGAAATATATAATGTAAACGGTATGGGAGTAAACACTGAGTGCTGTTTAGGTTCCTGGAACATTTGACATGTGAATTTAATCTGGAAGGTTCCTAGAACATAGTATATAATCTGAACGTCGAGTCACGTAAATATGTTTTTTTAGCGGTAAACATTGGTAACAATTTATGTTATAGGTACTGATATTTATCTATCAAAAGTTGCAGATTCAGCTCACTTGACTTGACTTATGAATACGTTAAAATATATCTAGTAACTTTTCTGGCAGTCAAATAAGATTTTCCCTATGGAAACTTGACTGTAGAAAGGGCAGCTTATAAACTGACTTTTTTTCTGTTTATAATTAATAACATTTTTATCTTATTAGATTTATTTTTCAATACTCATACTGTTTATAAAAAGTTAGATATAAATATATGAAAGTAGTTTTAGTAGCTCTTTTGTAATTTTCTTTTACTGTTCTTCCTACCGCGTGCTTACTTTGGCGTGTCCATTCTTGAGGTCGGCGTCGACCTTGTACAACCACTGGTGAAATGTCGCCATGAACGGACGTACGAAAGTTCCGTCACGAGGAGTTTGATCTGGAATTACTTGCCAGAAAGCTTTTACGAGTTCCATCAGCATGTGTATTTACTTATTTGTTATGCCATGGCTCAATTCTGTCACGAGAAATCAAGTGAAATTAAAGTTTTGTTCAGTTCTTACCACAAGTTTATTAAGAATGTATGTAACTGAAATGTTTAATGAGAAAGCCAAGAAGCTGTATATCGCTAGTGAATTTAGGTATCACGCTACTCGTACTTCCTAAAATAGTAGTGTCACATTGTGGGGTATTGAGAAGTAGTGTAAGTCGAAATTTAATGACACATATCTAGATTGCCTTTTTATTATTATTATTTATCTGGAAGGATGCCACAACTATGCGAGTAAAGAGGACAGGCTACTGAGATAAGTCGTAAGTTACACGTGCAAACGGAGAACTACGGAATATATTACCGTTCCACCGAACAAGTTAATTACATAAATACGATTTGGACGACATTACAATGACATATATATATATATATATATATATATGCTATGTTTTTGTAAAATAACTCGTCAACATTTAGCAACAACTTATATGAAACTTATACTAGTTTTAACTTCAAAGGACCTGTTTAGCCGTATATTAAAAAAAGGTAAGATCGCTTGAATCTATATATTGGTCACTTTAAGGAAAAACAAATCACAAGATACCAGTAGGTTAAATTGATATCCGAATTAAGCCACTTCCGTGCTACAAAATAAATTTTTGTGTCTAAGACGAAACCTATTTATAGAAATTGCCTAATTTATTATAATTTCTGAATACAAATAAAATAATTATTTCACTAGCATTTCTACCCCCTTTTACATCCATGTAATTTTTTAATTTAAAAAAACCAGACTTTTTCATAACAAAACTCTTATGAATGTTTTTTGATGATTTTGACAGTTAAAATATGGCCCTGATGGATATTGGCGGTGCCCTTTTTACCTTTTACCTCTCGTGACGGGATTAAGATTTTTCTCCTCACCAAATCTTCACCCTCCTTTCCCCTGCCCCACTCGGATAAGAAATTGTTAACGTCACAACTCTATGGTTTCGGCGATTTCAATATCCTTCAGTCGTCACCCCACCTATTTATTCATAGTGATTATTGATTCCAACGTATTTTGCCATTATTAAAATATTTGAAAGGGTAATATATTATGTGTGCTGTTTTTTACTTTAAAAAAATATACATATTTCTTGATGCAAACAAAATAGATAATGTATAAATTTATAAGCTTTATAAGATATTGACTTTTTTTCACTGTAACACAAATATTTAAAGGCCTTACAATTACATAACAATATAAAATAAAGAGTATGATAACTAATCAACACTACATCACCCTGCGAGGTTTTTTTTTGTCATATGCATCAAATTTAACCTCTCACAATATTTGATTATTTAATATAGTGGTCTTAATTATGGTGACTTGAGATATATATATATATGAAAGAAATATAGCCCCTTGGCTATAAATAAATGCCGCTATAAAACTCGTTTATTTGTTCAATTTCTTTCAACTATTTTACTAAAATATTCATCATAATTATACTGAAGGCTGCCCTTTGACTTATTAAGGGGGGACTTGTAAAAAGTAATTAGCTCTTTTCACTTGGAGGTCAATAAGTCTTTTGTAATTTATATTTTAATAAACACTTTTAGCTAACCTGCGTAGTGTGTGTAAAACCCTTAAAAAATATTAAATTTCTTTCAAATAAAAATTCAGCAAACATTAAATTTTTTCCCTTGCCTGTTGTTTAATTAATTTAATTTCATATAGTTATCAAATTTACGTCACAAAATCTTTAGCGAATTTTTATCACAAAATCTGTATGTTATTAATTACCACAACCCTAAATGATTTTATAAATGTTCTATACACTTTCTGAATAGTAATTAATATAAAGTAGTTCAATTAATAAAGTAACTTTAGATGTAACATATGGAGTTTACATCTCTTTCTAAAACTTGCAAAATTTCACCTTGCAATAAATGCTTCCACTTTTCCTTATCATTATTGTTATGGATTTCTCTCTTGACTTGCTAATTATTATTATTATTATTATTATTATTATTATTATTATTATTATTATTATTATTATTATTATTATTAGATACTATCAAATAATCGCACTTGCTACTTTGATTATATTGTATTTTAAGTTTTACATGCCATAATATATTTATTATTTTAGCACCTGTTCATATTATACGCTTATTTACGAATTACTCTAATATGTTAGGGATAAGAAAGGTTTAATTTACCAGGTGTGTATTCGCATTCGCTTGTAGGGAGGGTGGAAAATAATTTAGAAAACACCACCCACACACGACTGGTATTCGAACCCCGATCTCCCCATCATCCACAATTCAGTATATTGTGAGAGTGATGCCTTAGATCGTTCGTACACCGCAGTAGGTACACAGATATGCTATAATTGTAGTTATTTCATATCTTAATATATCCTGTGTATGGTCGCTGATATAATAATGAATTAAAACATTCGAACTTATGACTCTCACTCTCTGCTTTGTATTATATCGGCTCACTCGTGTATTTAGCCCTGTATCCCCTCGTATTTTTATGTTCTGGATATCCACCTGGTGGTGTGTATGTGATTCAACATATTGTTTTGTTATGTTTTCTACTTTGGTACCAATGTTGGTCCGATTGTGTGTTATAGAGAAGCAACATCATACGGTTAGCTGTATTCTCACTAGACTTTGTGAAAAAGATATGGTTTTGATTTACATAAATATTATAACTTATACCCTAAAAAATGAATGCGTTGGGGCTATCTTTATTATTGAAAAAGTGCCATAGCTCCCTCTCAATTCGCTAAACACGCACGTTCGTAAATTTATTTACAAATATGTGAATTTAATTACTCATTTGTAACTATCAAATATATTTTCTTATGAATAAATTATTTTTTTATTTATTGTTTATTAGTTAATTAAATTGGTAATTATAGCACATTTTGGTGAGGCATGGGGCAGCTCGTTTCTTATTGCCGACGCAAGCCATTCTTGGTGGGACTCTACTATTAGATTGTATCCTCAAACTTTAAAGCCGATGCACGTAGGCTATATTCACCCACTACTTTATTGTGTGTGTGGCTGGTCCAATAGATAGTGAGGCGGAGCGAACTCTTAACCAGAACAGGCCAGTCCCGTCAACCCTATCAACAGCCCACGAAATGCCCCTAATATGTGGAACTGCTAAATAAATTCCGTTCCATTTATTTAAATTTATAAGAGGATGAATATTGATGGCCTAGTTTAGGAATATAAAATGTATCTGTCAAATTTTAATCAAAGTTAAAAAAAAAAGCTAATATTCTACAGGGGTTGTAACGTTTCCCTTGGAAAATTTATTTTACGTCTCCACAAGTAAATGCGTTCTGAAAGTTATCTCCTCGTTCCATACTATCTATCTTCTATTCATGTAAAAATCTTATATAGACTAGTATATTTCATATACCTCTCCGAGGTTTCCAATAATTTAGTTCCTTATACATTCTATCTCTTTCAAACTGGAATGAATCTAGAGAAATACCTTACGGTAATTATTAATTTTTTACAGCTAGAGCTTAAAATAAACTTTCTTAATTCATTCTGGCAGTGTGAGGAAATTTCATTATCTTATTTTCCCTCTCTAGAGTTAAGTTCTTTACACTCTTGAGATGGAGTTAAGGCTATATATTTTAGGAGAAATGTAGATAGGTTTTTCATTCAGTTCGTGTTCAATTATCGATATTAGCTATATATGGGTTGCATATTTTTTTTACTAATATAATATTATTGGTTGTTTAGTATATTCTTATGTTTTCATTCCCTTTGGATATTTAGTATTTCAGGACAACCACCATTACACAGGGTTATTTAAATCTCCAGGTAAAAAATAATACAGGTTGTAGGGGGTGACAAGACAAGTATTTACAAGTAATGAACTTGGGGTGAGTGACTCCAAATGGCGGTGCTACGTGACGTTAAAGGTTTGCGCTGTATGCACCTTGGGGGATAGGCAATACATGCAGCACGCCACGCAAACCAATACAAACTTCCCCACCACTCTTTTCCTCCCTGATACACACGATGGCGCCAGCTTAGCAGAGCGGTTACTAGACTGTTTGCTGTCAACATGGAGGGAAATTACACGTTCCTTGAATTGGCAGACATGTAATAAAAGTGAATCTACTTCCTCAGTCGAAATGCCTCTGCGCTCTCAATATCAATACCAATGTACTGAGAGCTATTTTTCCACAAATGTTTTCTACTCTTTATCCACGCAAATACAAGTACATTTCCTCTAAATTCTTCCTTTCTTAACTTTGCCCTAGTAGTGTGGATAAAATTTGATAGCACGTATGAAGAAGCGATGCAAAAAGAGTAGAATTATTTTAGAAGCTTAGTGTAGCAAATGTTTTTGGAAGATATATATTCAAAATATACCTTGTGACATTGAAGCATTTATTTACTGTGAAAGTATTGATTCCGTCTTTTTGTTGCCAACATATTCCTTAGTACTCAAATGATTTGAAACTTAGAGAGAGAGTAGATGCATTCAAGCTAAAATGTTTACAGCTTCCTTCGTTCATTATTTTATCTCTCGCGAACTTCTTTTTGTAATCTCTAGCATTGCTTTCAAAACGTTAAAGCTTTTATTTCAACCTTTTAGTTTAAAATAGTAGAGCTTAGATTACACTTAAAATAGACTATTTTAAACGGACGAATGTTGAACTATTCGGTTGTATATTTTGTGTAAAGTATCTTTTTTTTTATGTCTGGGAGTGTTAGTGGATGTGTCTATCACGGGGAGTAAAAGAGAGATTGGCTCAAGAAACTGAATCTGTTCTTGGCATTAGGGCTGTGCGAAGATCACTTTTTAGATGCCAAGCAAAGTTGAATTGAAGCTTTAAGCATCTTAAAACATGTGTGGCAAATTTGAAGCTGAATTTGAAGATACGCTTTTTGTGGTTTTCACATTTTTAAGTTATATCTAAGCGCATTTTGTTAGAAAGAAAGGTTTAAAGAACAAAACCAAGTACACTATATGATATTTTGTTGACACATCTGAATTTAATTATGCTTACGCTATAGGTGTCATTTAATCATAAGTCGGTGTTAAAATTATGTTTAGTAGCTGTTCTAAAAAATTGACTAATATTTTCGAATATGTCATTTCGAGATATATTTTAAATTGGTTAACAATACAGCAAATTTTTCTACTGCTTTCGAGATTTTTAAAAAGATTTCAAAGTTTCTCACACTCCTCAGCATATTGCTTCACCGTTGGATGAATACTATCCCCGGCGGCTACGAGCATATTCGGTAAATTCGTTGTGGTCGCCTTTGAAGCTCAGGAAGTTCACGGCGACGTCCCGAATTGAAATTGGAGTTAACAACGTGCGTTGGTGCGTTTATTAATTCCTGTAAAGTGTAAACGGTTCTTATGGCGATGGTTTTGCAAAGGACTACTGTAGAAACTATATATGTATATATGAGTGAGTAATGACCTTGGGTACAGGATGACTCCGGTATATCTCAGCGGTAAGTCTCGGCCAAAGGTCCCGGATTCGATTCCCGTGTTGAGGTGTCATTTTCTATTTAAAGAATATTATATTTAGATGTGGATATAACCGTACTTAACAGCTATAATAGCATGTCTATTTAATATATATATATGGCATTAGTGTTATCAGTCAAAGTAAGACTTCTAATTTTAAACCGAATGCACATTACGTTTATGGTGTAAGCTTACATTCGTACCTTGATGGTCTCCAGTATCCCCTATCTTTTAATTTGCACCATAGTGGAAACAAGCAAGGTAAGTTTGATACATTTCTGGTAAAGTGACGTATTCATTCTATACATGTGACAAATTATTCCATGGTTATAGAAAGTGAATCAATCCAAATTTAATTATTCATTCATTTTTAAAAAATATTATTTTTTCATATTTATTTTAAAAATATATAAAATACTTGAATTTAATTGGGTTTATTTTATATTAGTTATTTAAATCTTTAAACTCTTAAAGGTTAAGAATCAAATAGCCGAAGCTATTATTTATGCTTTTTATTTATTTTGAAAATTGAAAAATGAAATAATAGCTTCGGCTATTTGATTCTTAAAAATACAATCCCTTACAATTATAATATATGTACAAGTGGCAGCATTAAGCCAACTATCGAGTCGAAGGTGGCTGCATTATGTGATAGCTCGTGATCTTAATAAAATCACACATTTGTAGCCGATGATTTCCGCACGTCCATCATAGACTCTGCCTTAAAATATGAGTGAAGAATGACCCTGAACATGGGACGTTTCCTGGATAGCTCAGTGGTTAGAGCTTTGGTTTACTAAGCCAAAGGTCCCGGGTTTGATTCCCATGTCCAAGTGTCATTTTTCAATTTTCAGAATATCTTAAAGGTTAACTAAAAGGGCTAGTATATGTCAACTCGATTTTATGGTATTTTAAAATTATCTTTCAAATTTGACGTCATTCTCTCTCTTTTTTCCCCCTACTTTTGAAAGATGTCTGCAATTTCACTTCTTGCAGTACCCATTTATCTCTGGTTTTGATAAATTCTGTTCTTGCTGTCTCAAAATGATTCTTTTTCGCGGAATAATTTGATCATTATACTTGACATACTCATTTATCTTCGACGCATTTCATACATAATAGGGCACAGCGCACATAATAAAAATACAAACATGAAATAAAACACTCTTCTTCTGTACACTGAAATACTACACACTGTTGGTAACATTTTGAGAAACGAAGTAAACTTTTTCTTTGATCTTCATTGCCTCTGGTTGAATGAAAAAGTTTGTATTTTTGAAACATGGTTAGTAACAATGGTGGTAAAAATAAGTTTCAAAAAATTTGTATAATTTTTGTTAATGACACTCTTAGAAATACATATTTTCAAGTCAGAACTTATTTTATTCGGGACTTAAACTTCGTAAGGAAAACTTAAGAGTCATTTGTGTTTGAAGCAGACTATACATTACTGTTCTGTTTTTGTAGATTTATAATCTCAGCTCCAGCGTATTTATGATAAATTACCGTAAAGAAATTCTACTCTTAAATTAATTTCCCCCTTTTTAAAACGCTACCGATGCCATTACAATTATTTAGCCTTCAGCCATCTTAAGAAAACTTATCTTTTCGAAGTTTAGAATTAGTGTTTGCTCTTTAGTCTCAACAAAAACAATATTATTTTAGAAAATTTTATAAATTATCGTAATTTAAAAAAATCTTCCAAATTTTTTCGATACGACTTTATTGCCATTTTATCACTTCTCACAGCTGCATCTGCACAACCATTGATTAAACGTTCTAAATAATGGACAGAGCAAAGAAAGTTATCTGGTTGAAACAAAAACATGTCTCTCAGTCTCACCGCATAAACTGCTATGTGTTTACTTTTAAATACCTCATTTGGGCTCTCAATTATAGGGCGATTTATGAAGGAAACTCTACAGTATATGACCCGACAAATAGCTCAACCGCTAGCAAATTTGTTGCTTGTTTTAAGTCACGGGTTCAGATTCATACAGGGCCAAATAATGTTAATGTTAAATTAATTTTGTTTCTTTTATTATATTATTCATCAGCGACCTGGTTTATATATTTGTCCTATAAGTAACTATTGTTAAATCTCTAGTAATCTGGACCTAAATCCTCCAAATCAACGAACCAAATGTAACAGTCCGTGAGTTTGTCCATCAAAACAGAAATCACATTTCTCCACGACACACCGTTTCACTGGTTCCACTTAGATTTTAGGAGTGCTTCATAAAATGTGCTTTTGTTGGCAATATTGTTTATAACTGAGAATGTTAGCCGGGATAAAATATCTAAGTCACAGATGGTTTGCTTGTATATTTCCTTAAACTTGTTTTATATAAATTAATTTTAATGAAATTACTATGATTCTCCAATTTTTTTTATCACCAAAAAAGAATTACCAAAAATTAATATATAAAGGACAATGCCTTATTGTATTTTCTAAGAATAAAATAAATTATTTCTATTTGTAAATTGGAAAGTGACACCTGGACACAGGAGTCGAACCCGAGACGAGTATGATTTTTTGTCGGGTTGTAATTTTTCAATTCACGAAGATGATTCTTGATAACATAACCTAACATTAATTTCCATCTTTTTTGGGCTTCATTATTTTTGTACAATTAATTGTAAAAGCATTAGCTTTCTTTCTTACATAAATTATTATTCTTGTTAAAAACTTTTAAATTTGTTTTATTTAATATACGAGTAAAATTTCGATCGTTTAAAAAAAATACTTATATTATAACTTATCTAACAATATGTTTAAATTTATTTGTTCGTCGTTTTATTATTACTCATTCGGGCTAGTGTTTTATATATATATATAAAAATATAAAACACTGTAATATATATAAAACACTGTAATATATATTACTAAGCGCTGTCATAATTATTTACTGAATTTCAGATGTTTTATTAATTTTAATATGAAATATTCATAAACACAAGCGTCATCAAATGTCTTTGAGCACTCTAAAACTTTTTCCTTGTCATAATTGAACGACTTGCTTTTATAATTAGCTTCAGTAGACATCATATTATACAAGTAATCAACGGTAGTGCTTTTTGGATTTGAATATCCCTCTTTACAAATTTTGGTGGTGTCTGATTTAAAAAGGAATCTCAAGACGAAGAAATAATAGAAAGAGACTACTGCGTACGTTAGGGTTTTCTGCTTACGCTGAGGTGAATCATGGCATCAACGAAAAATAAATATGATTTAAGACATGTTTTTCTTCGTTTTATACTTATTTACATGTCGTACATACATTTGCTGTTCGAGGGCGAACATGAATATTGGATGCGTGGGGGAAAGTTCAATTTTCCGAAATGTTTTCTGAAATTACATTTACATTGAGGATATATTTTCTAAGAAAAGCCTTAGCCGAATGCGTAAATTTAACTTTTAAAAGAAGGTATTAGGAAATGTAGCCTACATTTTTTAATCTAATTTTTGTCAGTTATTAAAACAAGAACAACTCCTGACGTATATAATAGACTATTGGCCCTTGGTAAAACCATTTCGTTCTCTCGTGTTTTTCAACAAAATAAATCCATGGTGTGAGTCCGCAAGCGAGCTATACCGACCGAGCGGCCGCCACCGTTAGTGATGGTAGTGCCAACATTTGCGGATAGAGGGTGTCATGTAGTCAGCACAACGAGCAGTTACTCAGTTTTCTAGATCCGGAGCCGCTACTCCTTTATTCAAGTAGCTCCTCATTTGTCCACACGAGGCTGAGTTTGACCCCGTTACAGACCCAATGCGTCACAGATAAATTTTAGAAGCGGTGAGGATCGAACCCAGGGCCTCTTGATCTGTAACTAGGAACTCTGACCACTAGACCACAACCAAAGCTCTTCATTAATGATTCATTTTAAGTATACCTCTTCTTCAACAATTTTGGACATGTTCATATCAATTTCCCCCTTTTTTTCTTCTTTTTTTAGTTTACTAGTGATTATAAGTTCGGATGACCGTAACTCTTCCTCTGAGGACTCTGTTTGTATCTCACCTCACCTACTTTGTATTCCTATATGGTTGATTTATATAATAATGTCTTCATTGATCCAAAGTCATTCCACACATTATATTGTTGATTTACTTAGAATTAGGGAAATTATCCATGCTTTTGTTTATTTGAAATTCTATTGTCCACTTTTGATTTTATATTTATGATGGTTAAATAATAATGAGTACAAAATAATCATGATGTAACGTAAATAAGTTCAAATTTCAAAAACTTGTGTATATATATATAATTCGTGAAGATAACTTGAGGAACTTTATATAATATGATCTACTTAAAATTAGCTAACTATAAATAGATTGTGTAACATGGTATTAATACATTTTATAGTCCAATTTTCAAATTTTTAGCTTTATTTTACCGCTAGTAAAGTTACTAGCTTTACTTTCACGTATTAATACGTCGAGTCATGTGACCTACAGCTGTTACTCATGATAAATATTATCAATACCTATAAAATAGTACTAATAATATAGTAAAAGTTATTAATATTGACCGTAAATTTTTTCTTATATTCTCTGAATGTTTCTTCCTACCACCATCCTCTGTAAATGTCAACAAAGGTTTGTCGTAAAGCGGCTTATAGTAATAATGATTCGAATTACTATAATATTTTAATAATTGCATCACCGTAATTATCATTGTACTTTAATTAATATGAGAGTGTTGATGCCAGATGACACCCCCTCCCCCCTTTTCCTTGTCTTACGTAATTTTTCACGATTTGCTAAATTATATTAGTTTAATCGTTTGATTATTTTTGGGCATAAGGATTGTTAATAAAGAGTGATATGAAATTTCAGAATACTTTAATTACAATAAAATTAATAAGTAAATAAGTAAATGAAATATAAGTTTTATTTATTTTATGACTTTTTTTTTTTTAGATCTTGTCCCACCATAAACATTGATAAAAAAAACTTCTTACGTAATATGGATTCTGACCCTCTCCATTCCCCCCTCGTAAAAAAAGTAAAACCATTCTGAACACTACCCCTCCCACCCGCAAACCCTTACGTAATTTAAGGACGGCCCCTAAGGTATGTGCCTCTTTTAAGGAACCTAAGATCAATTCTTGGTGTTTTAAATTAGGTTAATTTTCTTTTAATATCTTGAAAATTATAATGATCTACAACGCATATTACTATCCGTCACGACTTCCCACATTTATTTACACTAATTGGTTAGGGATGATAAAGGTAGAATTTAGAGGAAAAATACCCGTATTTGCGAGGAGGGAGAGGGGAACACTATTTAGGGGAAAAATGCCGGCTGTGATTCGATCCCCGATCTTTCCGTCACCGGAAAAATCATACCATATGAGCTTTAAATGTAGTCTGCTTGCCCAATACAGCCAATATTTCAAAGAATAATACCAACATTGAAAATTAAGGATTTAAAAAAAAACATTCAGCTTAATTCCAATTTCACTCTTGTCAAGTGAAGAATGAAGAGAACCTCGCTTAAATGTTTTCTGGTTTTAAATTAAGCTTGTATCTAATTTCCTGGTTAATTGGAAGTGAGATGGACTCTTAAGGTGGAATTGTAAGGAATATGATTTAAGGGCAGTATTTATTTAGTTTGTATATCAAAACTTTTTTTTCTCAAAAGAAATCAAATAATTCTCTAGTAGAAACATAGAGTTTAATTCTCTTCACATATTTACCTTATCATTTCTTGAATATATGTCAAGGGTGTCCTGGAATTTGACAAATTTTTTTCTTTTCATTTTTAAAGTTTGTCTTCTAATGCCACTAAGCTCATAACAAATGTTCAAGAAATGTTGATAATTATCACCATGTGTTAAAAATTAAACTCTGTTTGTACTGAAGCAATATTTTTTTTATCTTGACCAAAAAAAAGTTTTGAAAAACCCCTTGGAAAAACACTGCCCTTAACTTGCGGTCCTTACACTCCCACCTTAAGCTTGTAACATAAAGAACACCTTAACACGCGTATTCTGCGACCTGTGTCTCTACATGAATTCTTCAGCTGGTATTTGAACACATCCACTGGAGACCAAAGAAAAGCGTGTTGGCGTGTTTCTTGGATCTAGGATAGGCCTACCTTTTCTTAGGCACAGCACACGCTAAACTTGGTCTTGAATAATGATGCAGCCAGCAAATGTAAGGGATTGGGAAGTAATTTATTAAAACCATTATAAAACATAAAACTGTAACATTATATGACTTAACAAGTTGGATTAAAGGAGTTGTGTTTGGTTCCCGCATTGGTGAAACTAACATTTACTTCTGTGGGAGAGGACCCAATTAAATTAAAGGTTTCATTCATAATTAAAACTACCAAATAAAGTAACCTCATGTTAAAATTAGGTAAGAATTATTAAGTGAGAGGTTTTACCTACGAAATTTAATTTATACGTTTCTTGTTGTCATATCATATTATTCTTTTAATAAAAAAAAATATCTGCCCTTGTGTTGTAAGTTGCCTGCTACATCAATTTTGGATGGCCTAACTCATCTAATTTGTTCTAGGCGATGGGATAATTTATACAATTTTTTGTTTGCCTAAGTGCTTCTTATTGATTGACAAACTACTGATAAGTTTTGAAAGAAAAAAGTTAGGTTTGTTTTATATAACTATTTCATTTTTATAAAGGTTCGACATTATTTGGTCTAATATTATCTTTTAATGCTATTATAAATCAGTCTAATTGTCCGAGATATGCTTCTTAAGGAAACAAGGAAACCATATGTTAGCAATAAATGTAATTTATTTGCTTGGACTGGATCAATAGGAGGTTACATCACTTAACTGTGCAAAGTACAAACATGTCAGGCTGACACTTGTACAGGCTAATCGAAATGTCACAGATTCGATTAATTTTTTATGTGTAATTTGTTAACATATTTTCTGTGAATGGCCCACCATCCGAATCAAATATTATATATAAAATATGTTTTATATTTGTCAGTTTTGTTGTAATGAGTATTTACCATACACTCTATTACCCAAATAATTATCTCTGATCACTACTGGCATACTAACTTAATTATATAATATAATCGACAAAAATACCCCGGCCTTTAATTTACTGTTGTGAATGGGAAACTCGAATTACACCAAGCTTAGAATCAAACCCGGGACCCTTAGCTCACTAGTGAGACTGAAACCAACCTTCAAAGCTAAAATGTCGCATTAATCATAATTTAATTTTTCTCCTACTCCCTTGATAGAGAGTTTAGTTCGGTAATACTTGTGTCAACTGTGGCGACAGCCTCTCTGACATTGACGTATAGTTTGAATGACATCAATAAACCTGCTACAGATGTAATCGTGTGAGTTCGGTGTCTATTCATTATTCGGATGTCGTTGACTTGTCATTACTGGTTTGTAAATTACTGAGTAGAGTACATTTGTTGCGAATAAAACATAAAGGAATTTGAGAGGGTACTACTTAGTTTTATCTTCTTCTAGATTAATAAAATGAAGAGTTTGTCTGTCATGAGCATTGCGCGATATTTACCGCACGCAGAGGGCTGACATTTTAAAAATAGTAGCCTATGGGCACAAACATGTGCACCTTTAAGTTGGAATTTTAAATTTTTTATAAGTTTTTTTTTATTTATTAAAAACTTGGTCGGAATAAATAAAATGAAAAGTTGTTTTTTCTGTCTGTTTGAAACAAAGAAAATCGTTAGCCCGGGCAACGCGGAATAATTCTGCTAGCTAACAATAAAATATAGTATTTATATTAGTAGGCGCGATGAAATATTAACGCAAATTTTGACGTTATGACTTTAGTAAAAGTTTCCTTTCCTCTGTCACGGATTTATTTAACTTGCCGCTAAAATTATATTTACATTTAGTACGACTGTTTATTCTTTACAAGATCTCAGGTATTTGTTACCCTTTCTTTAATCAAGAGCTGGTTACATGGGTTGGAAAATGGCCCCGAAAGGCGATTCACATCCCTGAAGAATTTTTGTTACCTTAATGTTTTAACTCCTGTGATTTTATTAGTTAGATTACTATATTTATTTAGACGTTAAACATAATTATTGTTAAAATAATAATTATAACGTGAATTATTTGGCTCAGTGAGCTAAAAGAGGCGTGTTTCCTGCACTACGACTCACCTGCACATACACCATGATCCTAAACACGCAGTGAGGTAGATTGAGGATGAGGAACACAGTGGACACGAGCAACAGCATCTTAGTGACCTTGATATGCGAACTGGAGGATCTCAGGTGGCTCTGTGAGCGACGGCGCGAGTGTTGACTGGCCGTCGGGACGAAGGCATCCCCACGCACCGTGAGCGTCATGGAACGCCGCACCCATGCCAGCCTCCACACCGTGCTCACGATGCACGTGTTTAGGGTCGCGATCACCAGGAACGGCACCACGAGCGTGAAGAAACGTGTCCAGGTCGTTAAACACTTTAGCGAGGGTCTCCCGACTCTCGTCTATGCCGCAGATAAAGTCCGTCCCGTTGGTTTGAGCCTGACTCTTGACCATGAAGATGGCCGGAAGACACACTACGAGGGCGAGTGCAGTCATGGCGAGCAGGACGAGCCTGGCTCTGGCCACCGTGCACATGGAAGGTCGTCGCAGCGGGTAGAGGACCGCGACGAATCTCTCCACGGTGAAGGCGACCACTAACCACGCACTGAGGAAGGCGCCGATGTAGACGCAGTAATTGTGTATTTGACAGAACGCCTGCTGGCCAGAAAAGCCGATGTCTGCCACTTTGTCGAGCCAGAACAGCAGCACGCACGCAAGCATGACTGTGTCATTGATGGCCAAAGCGGCCAGGTAAGTGCTGGACGACAGCTTCCTCAGCTTGGTGCTGAAGAACACCACGACGGAGATAAAGTTACCCAGAGAGCCGAGGAAAATTAGAGCAGGGGTGTAGTATTTTATAGAGTCCTCGGCAAGCTGCCAAATCGTCGCGTTGAAACCGCTGCTGGCGTTCATAGTAGCCATTTCACCCGTCCCTATGATTTACATCGGCTCAACAGATGTTCTGTATTCAACCGGTACCGGTACTTATCGAGGGGTGTTTTCCCTGCATCTTGTGGGTCTTCATATGTTTTATCAAATGTAGAACCAGCAACATCTAATTAAAACTATATTGATATAATTTGGAGACTCATTTTAGCAATTATGTAGTAGTGAATTGATCTCAAATTCCCAATAAAACGAAGGCAATTTTATTGATTACGAATCTATTTGTATTGATACTCGTGTAATATTGTTGTGAAAAGTCCTGTTTTTCAACAAAAGCCGCAGAATATATTTACTTAAATAATTTGTAATCTACACAAGATATTTTAAATAGGCTCCGGACAAACCATCGGTAGAATACGTAATACATTAGTGGGGAAAACTAAATTAATTAAGTTATGTCGCAACTAATACTGGCAAAATTAATTATGAGTTACATATTTGTTATTAAAAAAAATCAAGTAACTTTTTTTAACTTGACACAACTCAGCGGAATATATTAATGATCACAATTTACAACATTTTTGTTAGTATGCCTGCAAGGTCACGCTTCAAAATAGTTTATGCGTGTTCATTGTCGCGACTTTTTGGACAATGAACGCGGTATAAGAGAGCGTGTTCGCGGACGCCAGCGTCGCGGCGGTGGCTTTCTCTCTGTGTACGCCACAGTGAATGGGCAATGGTAGACTGTCGACTTGGTGGGAGGCGGAGCGCTCCCTCACACACCACCACAATACTTGGCGGCGCAAGCGCACTGTGATTAACTCCATCGCGCCATCCAACACCTCTATAATAGTTTGCGCATCTTGTGAATGAGAATAAGGTTGTGTCTCCATGATAAGGTGGTCTCTTTGAAATCCTTTGTAGCAGCGGTTCTCAGACTTTTTGAATGGCGTACTTTCCCAATCTAACGCGGGTATATCTCCTCTAAATTCCACCTACCTCATCATTATTATATTAATGTAAATATGTGTCTATCCCGGATGAATATAGTAGGAATTTGATAGGAAGACATTTTTAGAAAATACACATTTTTTACGGTCAAAATTGGTAATATTGTACTATTTTATTAATGTCATAAAGGTAGGCCTATTGATAATATAGGCTACATATTGAAAACGACAGTTGAAGATCACATAACTTGCCGTATAAATACGTGAACGTAGATCAATAGTATGATTTTGGCAGGAAGAACAGTAGAAGTTAATCATTAAAGTTACTAAAACAATTTGAATATATTCGTACATCAAGTCATGATATCTGTAGCTGTCACTTTTGAGAGGTATTATCATTACCTATAGAATAACATAAATAATTTAGTAAAATGCTATCAACATTGGACGTGAAGAAATATGATTGAATTATTTCTACTCTTCTTCCAAACAAAATCCGGGCATAGAAGCTTCTCTAGCTGTTAGAAAAGGTTCTTTCAATTAAAATTAGATTGTACTAAAACACGGTGCATAAAATTAATGGTGTTTAAAAGTACAGTTTTCAATACCTGACCTCGAGATTTGTTGTTCCTCAGTAAGAGCGAGTGGTCCGACCCTTCTAGGTCGTTTTGTTTGCTATATATAACACCCTACATTCTGTTAACTTCTAGAACGAAGATGTGGCGCGTAATTAATGAGGGTGTTCATGATCTATATTTACCGGCACTCCACCTGGAATAATTACTCTAGTACTGAAACACACAATGTATGGGAGGAATAAGCGTTTAGTAAAGTCACCCGTAAATTCTTGACCAAGTCAGCTTTACGAAAAAAACAATTTTTATTGTTTTTTACTGTGTTTATTTTTATTAATTCTCACTAAAACCTTCTATCTTCTTAATTTATACGTTTTAATACATGCTATCTTAATGTAGGCCTATACGTTTCAATACACGATAATCTCTTAATTTATACGTTCTAATAAATTGTATTTTCATAATTCATACTTTTTAATACACTATCTTTTCTTAATTTATAAATTTTAATGCACGATGTTTTCTTAATTCAGTGGTTTTAATACATGATCATTTAATATAAGTTTTTAAACAAATGCTGTTTAACATCTTAGTCTTTGGTCTAAAGACGAAGAAGGCAATTTGAGGAGATTCACCCGCATCAGCGTATAAGATAATGTCCCAGGATGGGTGCTATAGTATGGTTCTGTTAGGAAGAACATTTTAGAAAACAAAAACATAATTTGCTATGACCAGCATTGATAACATTTTACTTTTTATTTGTATTATTTTATAGGTATTGATAGTATCTAATAGAAGTGGCATTTGTAGATCACATGACCTGACATACTTGAAAGTAGATCTAGAAGCTTTTGTAATTGTCAGCTTCTCTCCTTACCAGAATCCTACGCTAGCTAAAGTACTTCGATTTTAAATTTGTCAGGTGCTATCATGATCAATGTACTTTGCTGAACCAAAGCTTTGAAATCTACCTTTTAAAATTGCTATAATCCTCGTATTTTTTGTTTCTTTTTTTCCATCACGTTTCAATCATCGTCTCTTTCGAGCTATACGCATTCATATTAATTACGCTAGTGTGGATGAGTTAAAATCTAGGATAGATGAGATAGAATTTCGATTAATTGTACCCGCATTTGCGTGTGTTTAGAGTAGAAAATCCTTTACGAAAAAACTTAATACGCTTGGTTGGAATTCGAACTCAAACCTCCCAGCAATCGGCAAAACAGATTAAATGAGCTCGACATCTTAGACCGTGTGACCACCAGCGTGGGCTAAGCCTCGTGTTAATAGTATTTTGTATCACATTAACTTTATTTCATATTTTAAAGTTTATTAGTTAAACCCTCGATAGTCTGAAATAGCTTATTTGAACGAACAAAAAGGTGCTCAAACATGTACTCGATCTCTGGCCCTTTCGCTTAGCGCACGTTAAGTAAATATCCCATTCGAATAAATTTTAAAATGACAACTGAACACGGGACGCGGGGATTTATTCGAATCGAATATGATTCAGTTACGGCTGATTTCTGTAGTTAAAACCATTCCCCAACCTCGCCTTTCACATGTACTTAATTGTATAGCGTTACTTTCTTCCATCTTAAAATATTCGAATTTTGAATCTCTTCTTAAGAGTATTTTCAAAATACACGGTCTTAAACTAACGGTGAAAAAGTAAATTAACTATTTCGTCACATTGGTTAATGTATACATATATTTATTTATTGCGTAAACACTTTTTAACACGGAAGCGATTCTCTTTTAAACAACCTGCCCTATCTGTTCCCGGTTAGTCTAGCTTTTTTTTTTACTATAGGCTTACACCATAAATTCTAGATCCAACCGGGAAAATAAACACAATCCTTTCAAAGTCTTCTAATCGGTAGTATCAAAAATAAACAGAGCAAACCTACAAAACAAATCTTATTTTAGTCTACCTAATTATCTCACCCATGATATTATTTTTGTCGTACATTGTGGTAGTGGTTTGCCTCTCCGTTTAGCGCCACTATACCATTTTCATGAGGAACTCCACAGGAAATATCCTTTGGGGGGGGGGGGGGGCATCAAATTT
>CABFWB010000009.1:450370-482466 GCA_902151455.1 Timema bartmani
CCACCTTCAGTATTAACAGCATTCCTGAGCAAAAATCTAGGCTATCTCTCAGATCGGCATGATTTAGTTAAATTTATATATATATATTAAAATCTTAATTGATAGCAACTAAAAGATTGATGTGAAAATAAACATGTTACATATACAAAACATCGGATGTTATGGAAAACAAAACTTCGATTCACATCTATTTTTAAAAATAATTTACCAACAAACATTGATGCGAAAATATTGAACATTGAACCTTCACCATCGATGTTTGATAATTATCTCAAGTTCTTTGTCCATGTTCGGTCGGTCTGTGCGCATTGAGTGGAAGATAGGGAGTATCGTTGGCGATGATGGCGGGAAACCATTGCTCCATTGCTCAGTATTTACAGTAGGATTGGCGCGCTCTACAGTTAATCAACGCAAGCTTTCTTTGGGGAACTACACATTAATACTTTCTCTCTCACTTTCTTTTTACCAGACGAACGTTATGGGGGAGAGAACACGGAGGGAAGAAATAGACGAGAGGAAAAAAAGTAATAGCAAAAAAACACATAAAAAAAATAGTGGGAAGGAAGTAAAAAGAGGACAGCAGATAATTGGAAAATTATAGGAGACTGGCGACAACAGGCTTAATAATTATTTATCAGTCACATTGTTGGGTGTGTGCCTATTATGTAAAGATTTTCTTGGAAGATGAAATTATGCAAGCGAAGTTTTATTCTTGAATATTATGATTGAAAAATGTAGTGAGCATTGCTGCAAACTACATTGATAATAATATAAGTTGGAAATATTAATTTTATTTTTTTCAATTAAAAAAAAATATTGTTTAAAAAAAATAGATATCACAGTGTTTTAGATAATAAATTATTTTTTTGGTGCTCTTACTGGTTATTAGTTACCTTAACTCTGTGTTTGGCAAAGTTTCACGGTACAGTTGACAAGACTACATTTTTTGCGGCACATTGTTTGATTTTGGGAATGTGCCGCGGCAGAAGAAAATGGATTAGTGGCCCAGGTCCAATGGTTGTGCAATAAATCCTAATCAGGAAAGTATAGTCTTGACTGATTTTTTCTTTAAGAAACTTTAAATGTTCCAAGAAGTTTTTTTTTGTCTGTGTCCATTTCTCTAACATTTGGAAACATTTCGTTGAAACCACTATTAATTTGGGTAAACCATAACCCTAACACTGCGCGGAAGGTTTTGATTTTGTCAGATATATTTAAAATACAAGTACAAGTGAGTAAGAAATGCGGGCAATGCACGGCTGTTACCTGTACTAACTTTTTCGGGTTCTCATTGAAGAGTACTCTGGGCTGTACATGGTACTCTGGGCTGTTCTAAGGCTATGACCATAACCTGTGACCTGTTCGCTGCAGCTAGGATTCTAGCACACAATGCCTTGTTTTATATGAGGGCGGCCATATTGAGCGACCACAGCAAAGTAACAGCAACTTGATTGAAAATCAGAGCAACTTTAAATAACATTACTTTAGCATTCTGGTATCCAGGTCGCGAGTATGGTGGTGCCCCAAGTGATAGGACTATAGTGATTCACCAACATTTACATCGTGTGATGTCATTTATCTGTGGCCAACCTCCTCGTCTACAAAGTCAAATGCAGACACACTAACTGCATTCGAATTTGATAGGAAATTATGTTTGAAGAAAAATGTAAGCAAATATGTTTGAAGAAGTTATGTCAGAAAATATGTTTGGAGGATGTGAGAAAATGTTTGGAGGATGTGAGAAAATGTTTGAAGAAGGATGCTGGGAAAAAAATTTGGAGAAGGATTTGTACATTATGCTTGTTTTCACATTGATGTGGTTTCATGACAAATACCACTAAACAATACCATATGATAAACCACTATAATAACTATTAATCAACTACTTTAATTTCTTTTCTGGCCATCTTAATTAGTTTCTCTCATGCCACTTTATATTTTTTAAATATCAAAATATTAACCAAATATATAGCATTTTAAAAAATCACTGCACTTTTATTTTTGATTTGTTCTATTAAATGCTAATATTAACTATCAGGGACTTAAACTTGCTAACATTAAGGGTCAATATGATGAGATTAATTTTAAAGAAATGCACCACCATGTGCAGAGAGAGTTGATATAAAATCACAATATTATAAACAAATCCCAAGACATCCGATCAGAATTGAAACCAGACCTCTCATATCAGAGTACTGTATTCTACAATCCATGCAGCCAACTTTGATTATAATTAATGTTTATTTTGTCTCACTTTTATTGCAGTATTTGTGATTTAAGAGTTGTTTAAAATTTCATCAAAATTCAAGTTTGGATAGTCGAGTTCATTTATGGGCAAAAGGAGCTCAATACTATTTTTAACTTCAACCATCCTAAATAATATTTCTGTGGACCCTTATGGTGTGTCCTTTATGAAGAGATGTGCGTGTCTTGTTGCAGTACTATACAGCTGAAATGAGCCGTCCTGGCAGTCGCCGGGAAGGCTGGGGCTCTGCAGAGGCCACAGAGATGGTCCTAAACAATCTCTTCTACATCACTGCCAAGGTAAGTGTAGAATCTCTTGTGTCAAAACAAAGCTACAGCTCAGGATTTATTTATATGTATCAATTTAATTGCCTTAAGAAATAATATAATCAAGAAATGTGCATATTGACTTGCCCTATTTTGGACGAATGGTAATGGTCAACATTATTAGTATTCCATACTTGAAAATTTTTACATCTGTTGTATGTTAAATTGTTTGCTTTATTTGGAAATTTAGAAATATAAATTTGATTGTTTGCATATAAAAACTTTAATAAATCATTCCAAAAACGTTTTTTTATTTCTTAGCACCGCATCTTACTACCTGTTCAGGTTATACACATATGTACTAATTACATTAATGAGTTAGGGACAAGGAAGAATGATTTTAAAGGAAATGCACCTGCATTTGCGTGAAGGGGGAGTGGAAAACCATTCAGGAAAAATTATCATCAGTACACTTGAGTGGGATTTGAACCTCGATCTCCCCGTCACCGGCAATCCAGTCTTAACACGAGAGTGACACGTTAGACCATGTGACCACAAATTCATACATCAACAATGCAAAAATAATATACATTTGATTAAAGAGAATTTGTTTTATAATTCAATTTTGCAAAGGGAATTACTACTAAAAGCTCTAACAGAAATAAGAAAAAATTATTAAAAATAAAACAGGTGAAGTCTTTTCACTAATTGATGTCTTTAAACTTGTTACTATATAATTAAATAAGAGTTTGTATTCATGAAAAGTTTAAAATAACTCCTTTTTCAACAATAGCTACTGTTGAGTTCCAGAACAAGAAACTAATTATATCCTCACTCCAGTACTACCACCATAAAAATTATATAGCTAACTTATTGAGTTAGCTTTTTTATTTACAAATTTGTTCAACTTAACTTATTTCACTCCTACACATACTTATCATGGATTATTTTGTATATTTCATCTCGGCCTTAAATAAATTTATAGTCTTACCATAGTAGGATTTTGGTAGGAAAATACAAACATATTTTTTTGTGACCAGCATTGATAGCATTTTACTACCTATAGTATCATTAGTGTTATTTTATGGATATTTATAATAGATATCAAAACTTTAAGTTGCAAATACCATGACTTAATGTAGATCTATTAACCTTTATAGCTGTCTGATAGTTCCTCCTAAAAAATTAGGTTGTGCCAACATATTTTTTGTTGAGATTGAATTCATGTGAAATTTACCTTCACTTATTTTCTTTGGGTAGATGATTATGATGCAATATCTAATTTGTCTGCTGTAGTGAGCATAGCTCCTTTTGCGTTTCCAAGAATTAAATTATTGACTTTTCAGAAAAGTTATATAAAAGAACGAGAGCACACCTGAAGAAGAGAAGTCTGATAATTTAATTTATTAATTTAACCTTAACCACTTTCACTTATTTCAAAGTGTTTTGGAAACAAACTTCTGATGCTAGCAAGGAAAATAAACTTGAAAAATACTGTAAGGAAATATAAACAAATAAATGAATGCATCAAATATAACTGAATTAATTTTAATTGATACAGGGTGACCGGCCACTGATCAGTAAAACCAGGGAAACTGGAAATTATGCTTGAATTTTGTACATTAGAAATAAACACAGGAAAAGTACTTGAATTTTGCCGTCTGTCGGGAATTTAAAGGCGATGACAACTCTAAATATCTTTTATGGGGATACAAATTTAAAAGAAAAAATCTAGGGATAGACCATTCCAAATCTTGGAGAGGAGTCTAATTTTTTAAATGTTCTCAGATGTGGACCTCTCAACTATCTTGATTGGTAGGTATCACTTAAAACTAATTTTTTCGATGAATCTATGTATTCAAAATAATGTTTGTCGTATTTGATCCCATATGTTCTTTATTTTATTACAAATACCAATATTGACAAACTGTAGATACATTTTTCGGTTACTCTTTAATTTTCTAAAAAGGCTTAAATTAATGTTCCTTTCTTTATCTATGGATTCTCCTGGGCCCAAAATGTTGAACTTTAGAAAAATAAAACAAAACACAATATAGAGAGGGCTTGAGGGTGTAATGGTTTTTTTAAAGGAAGAGCATTTTTCTAACAAGCAACCTTCAGTCTTTCAACTGGAACATGTCTTTCTAGTCCATTTTTTCAGGCGTATATTTCTTTGGCACTATCGTATAGTTTTGCTATGATCACTGCTCAAGTAATTTGTTAGAACCTCAAGCGGTTACCTGACCTTTTTAAACTGACTCATATTCCTACTTTTATGTTCAACCACCATCAAATAAATATGTTACAATGAACAGATCTTTATGAAATGTAGTTTTGGCTGCGTATTTTCTTATTCTCTTTCATCTCTTTGTCAAACAATGACTTTTGTTAAATCCAGTGCTAGGTCAGAAGAACTCTTTGAAACATTTTTTTAACTGTAAAAAGCTATTTCTGGAGGCTAAAATTAATTTTTACTACAGTCCACAAAGACAAAATATACATTTTTAAGTATTTTGGGACCAAGTGCATCACACCATCCCCCCACAACTCTCGGCGTTAAAGGTGATCAGCTAGGATTTGATCCAAGGCCTTTGAAGCTGAAGGTCAACTTTTAGATTAGAGAAGGGCTAAGCAAAATTGTTTTTCAATCTTATATTTAAATAATCTGCAAAATTATATCACAACCAAAATCCTTTTGTGTAGTTTTGTTGTGAAGATAACATTTCGGGACCGGTTTCTTCTCATCAAAGCCGGGAGGAATAAAATGAGATTCTTTCAAAGGAGGTGGCGCTTATATCCTGGAGCTCTTTACGGTTATTTCTTTGATGTATGGCAGTCAATTATCGAGATATTTCCTTCCATCTTTTGTCTCCTTAATATTGCACCACTCTGTGAATCTCCTTGAAACACGGCCTCAGCTTACTCTAGTCTTAACTTCGTTACCGCTCCGATAGTTTCTCATCATTTATCACTTCTTTGTTAAACACTCATGCGTGTGTTGAAAATGTTTAACGCTTTAAATTCGCATTGATTGGGAGGCTAGGGTTTGAGTTCTGTACAGTACACTAGGGATGGTTGGTTTTCCATATTGAACTTTACCATCTTCATCGCGCAAGAGTGGAGGGAATTTCCTTTTCTTCTTTTTCATCCTTATGACTTGAATTAAGTGTTACTTTTCTTGCTCAGCCATTCTCGTTGTATTGCACCACTCACCTAATTGAATAAAACTAGCGGCATATTGGCTCCTGTTTTCTGCCAATCACATTAGCGCCGGTCTCTGACATGTATCCAAACTCGGTTGACAAAACAATACCCCTATCTCCCATCTAAGTGGTCACAGTGCTGGTGTGTATGATAAAGTTTTGCCAGCCAAAATAAAATAAGTTTTTTTTTACTCAACCATATAAGGTAGTGTTGAAAATCATCTGAACTGGAGAGCAGGCATACACACTTATGTTTCTTGAAAGTCTTATCACAATGTTATTTTAACCATAAACACTAAACAAATAAATGGTATGGCGCACCGCACAGACTTTCTCTCTCTTTCTATAAACTCGTAAGATTTCTGAACTGAATAATGTACATTGTATCATCACCACTCCACATAAGAACACGCATAAAATAATATACAATGATATATAATCAATGAGAAAAGAGGCGCATCTTTGTCCACCTAAGAGCATTTCAAACAGTTTAATGTCTTCCACAAGGGTCAACACTTCGTATTAAAATTTCGATTTCTGGTTAAAATTTTAACATTTTATAAGGTGTTGCAGATCTTCAAGTCATCGCATTGATATTTAATTATTCATTTATACATTTTGACCAATAAAAAATGTAAATATTGACTATTGAGTCTAAAATGGAGATAGATCATTGCTATGCAAACATTTCTCCTAAGAGCTTTAAGGAAAAATAACATACTTTTTTAGATACTTATATTTAATTACTCTATGGCATTGGAGAATTATTGCGTTAAGACTTAAGTAGTATATGTTTACAACTAAAGCTCACAAAATTGTATTAATATATTTGCAAATATCTCAGAAACTGTTGCTTTTATAAAAATATATGTCAAATAAAAGTTTTTTATTTCTAATAGTCCTACAATTTTGCAATGATAAGTTGTTTAGTTTCTCAAATAGTTGTGGAGATACGGAAATTAACGCTTCTGTAAAGTACCCTAAAAATCATTTTCATAGGAAAATGAAAATAGCCAGTTTATTTATAATCTTAATCAACGCCTATATACGAATTTTAATCAAAATCGTTTGAGCAGATTTTGAGAAAACCTATTTTTTCTCTTTTCGCCCTTTATAAAACTACTCTTAATTTAAAGTTTTAATAGACACACAGACAGACGGCATTGCAAAAACTATTTTTCTGGGTTCGGGGGGTCTTGACACGTTGACATTCATCAACATTTCAGGTTAGTTTTTTTTACGGTCGCAATACTTAAACTTTAATGTCTAAAAAGTTAAAAAATATATATAATTGCGTATAGATTGAAAGTTATTGATTTTATAAAAATATGTTTTGAATAAAATATTTGTATAAATATTATAAATATATATACTATCTGTATTATAAATATATATACATATTTGTAATGCTAAGTAATTTCATATCTCAAATAGTTTCGGAGCTATTATAAAAAATGTTAATTTACGCGTCAGACACGAGCCCTTAAAGCCATTTTGCCGAAATATTGAGAGTAGCCATTTTGTTTGGAATATGTATTAATGTTTATAAATGAAATTTAATCAAAATCGTTAGAGCCGATTTTGAGATAATCGCCTTTTTCTCTTTTTGCCCTTCAGTAAACTACCCTTAATTTTAGGGGTGGATATCCAATTCCAAAAACCCCTCGGGTCAACCCTATGAAAACCCTAGATATCAAGTTTTAGTTCAATCGGTAAAATAGTTTAGGCTCTAGTTGGAGGTACAGACAGACAGACGGAAATTCAAAAATCACTTTTTTGGATTCAGGGAGTCATGAAATGTCAATATTCATCAAAATCTCGAGTTCAATTTTTTTGACGATAACCATACTTTCTCTACCTGTAAGATAGAGAGAAATTAAAAATAAAATTATGTAAATATTGATTGTGTTTATCGAATTTGCTAGAATTGTTTCATTTAAATGAGTTGATTGGACATGGTTATTATATTTCCCCATTGGTTGAGTATTATACAAGTATTTCCCCATTGGTGACACAATGTCACAGAATTAAGGACAAAGTGTTTATGTACAAAATTAAAATCCTTAGGACCTATAAGGATACAAAGCTTATGGAGCATGTAGACGAAGCCTAAGGGAACATCCTAAAATATTATAATAATTTGTCAGGTTCTAATAATAGGGGGTTGTGGGGACGGGCACGGAGCTCATTAAATTCACTATCTTTCTTAATAAATTTGATTTATTCAGCTACTTGTTTTACCTTCGAATAATACAATTTTTAATATCTACAAGGTTTGTTTATGACATATTATACATCTCCGAGGCTATGTTCATTTAGGCAGGTGTTGTGGAGAGCCGAAATATACTTAACTGTCGAAAGCTATTTTACCGTGTATGTATTGGTGGCATCGAGTATGTAGAAAACATAAGCTTAACATCTAAAGCTGGTTTCATGAAACTCACTCTTAATATCCCAGTTAAGGGTGTATTTTTTTTCTCTACATAGCCTACCACTCTCCCTCCATGCAAATGCAGGTACATTTCTATAAAAATATATCATCCTCATCCCCTAACTAATAGTCTAAATATGTGGAAAGCCAGAACGGGTAGTAAGAAGCAATAAACAATTTAAAAAACTCTCCACTCATGCTCTGATGTCATTTCTTGGTCAAATGATCTTGTACTTCTCTTAACAAGTACATTTTGCCTCTAAGACATTAAAACATTAATACTCAAACAACACTCCAAAGGCTTACGCACGTAAAGGTGGATATTTTGTGGAAAGTGGCCATGCTCTGAAAACTACACTATTCGAATCTAGATTTAAGTATCTGTATTATCTTACTGTGTGTGTTTGGTGCTCCATATCCACACGGCGTATATGTAGGTGTTACTTGGCTGCCACATCGATCATAAGTCACACATCCCCTGAGATTATGAGATCACATGTGAAGCGGAAGACGATTATGATCCCGTGCGTGTGTAATATAGATGTCTTGACATTAAAAATTTCTCCTATCCCTATGCTGAGGAGAGACTGAAAATACTTGACATAACTTAAAGTGCATCCTTTCGTTGATTTTTTATGAAGGGAGATGTTCTTGTGACTATCAAAAAAATCAAACTCGAGATTTTGATGGATGTCGATGTTTCATGACCCTCTGAACCTGAATAAGTAGTTTTTGATTGCAGTGCGGTCTGTCTTTGTATATCTAAACTTAAGAGCCAAAACTATTCTACCCGATTGGGCTTAAACATAGTATCTAGGATTTTTATAGGGTTCCTTGGGGTAATTTTTGGAATTAGATAGCTAACCTTAAAATTAAGGGTAATTCACTTAAGGATTAGAGAAGAAGAAATTGATTTTCTCAAAATTTTTATTAAAATTTGTATCTGGGCACTGTTTAACATTACAAACAAAATGGTGATTCTCATTTTCCCGTGAAAACTTTTTAAGGGTACTACATAAGTGAAAATTTCCACTTTTGATTATATCTCGACAGTTAAAAGTACTATCTATGTGCCTGGCATCATACTCCGAGTTACAAGTCGCCGGGAATTGTAATCTGTAGAAAGCTCTGAGTGGCCAATACTTTCAAAAGTTACCACTTATAGGCACCAACATCTAGTGAAAATTACCCGGATAAGAGACAAACCAGGATGGCTCAATGGTAGAGAGAACATTGGCACACAAAGCCAAACGTCTTGGGTTTGATTCTCCAGTCCATTTAGTCATTTTTCACTTAATTGGTTTTGATTCAGCTATCAGAACTAATCTTGTGTATAACCATCACTTAATCAATTTGTGATACAGATGAATTAACAAAGCCTTATATATAGCTTTATTTTCACAAAACAGTATTTTGCTGCCAACATTATTTGGTAAATCTAGCTTGTTTGGAAATGTGAGTAAAGTACTCTCAAAGTCATTTTCATATAAATATTCATATGTATATATATCACAGAATAGCATATTTTTATAGCACAGAATTAATTGGTTTTATAAAATTATATAGCCATAAAAGATTTGGAAATTTCTTCTAATCATTTTCTAGTCATTTTCATGTGTAAATAGGAGTTGCAATTTTGTTAATAACTTTAAACAATGGCTAGATACAAAATGTAATCAAATTTGCTAGAGCTGATTTTGAGGAATTTTTATTTTCCTCTTTTCCCATCAGTAAAATATCTTAATTTTAGGGTTCGATATCTAATTCAAAAAACTCTTTTGGGTGGAGGGGGGGGATATAAACGGATTCAGGAGGGAGATCAAAGGGTCAGTTGAAGGTTAGAAAATTAATACAAAAATCAAATGAAAGTTCAAATTTTATAAATAAAATACAACACAGATAAATTATACATTTTTTTTAATCTTTTTACATGCAGGCACCTCTTAAGCTGGGCCCACACATGCGTTATTCGTCCACATTTATTCACAGTTCGACATGACTCACACAAGTGTGGAAAAAATAGTGGTTTTCATGTACAAATATTTGTTGTGCATATCGAGTAACAAATATTGTTCCACATAGAGACAGTACACTAATACACATCAAAGAAGACTAATAATTTCCTGAGAGCAGTTCATTCACGAATACCGAACATAGAGTATGTGTAGACAGCAGAAGCGGTGGAACTGTGGGGGACTCTGCCCCCTGGAAATAATTTACCTCTCCATGGAATAAATTCTCCCCCTAGATATATTGCAAATCCTCTGATATTATCAAATATAAAGCTAAAAGATGGCCTTAAATAAACGCTAAATGACTTCTAAATGCATTCTATTGTAAAAAATTTGCCGGAGAAGACCACTTCAAATAATTATTAGACAAGAGGCATCTAACTTGCAGAGAAATTCATGGGCGGAAAGCTCTAACTAGCTTCCAAGGTCATCCAAATTTCAAAAATGTCTAGGGGAGGACAGCTCTAAATAGCTTCTAAATACATGTCATTTTGAAGAATTATCAGGCGAGGACCCCCCCAAACACTCTAGTTTCTGAAATAATTCAATTTTCAAAATTTTGTCAGTGGAAGACCACTTCAAAGATTATCTTCTAGAGATATCTAACTTTTGTAAAGAATTAAGGTGACGATCACTCTAAATAGCTTCGAGGGGCATCCATTTCTAGGTGAGGAACACTTTAAATGGTTTATAAAGGAATCTAATTTTTTCTAGAACAAGGTGAATAATACTCATAGCTTTTAGAGTGAACCATTTTTTTTTAAATGTTAGAGGGCCCCTCAATATAGTTTATAAAAACTATCTTATTTTAAAAAATTGGAGAGGATGACCACGGTTTAAAACATACTTAAGATCAAATATAAATGAGAAACCATTAAATGGTTTTAAACAGAAATCTAACATTGTAAGTAACAAGGTTATTTATAACTATGATCCTCCCTCCCCCTATGAAAATGATCTGGATCTGCCCCTGGGGGGGACCTTATAAAAACTCTGGATACCAAGTTTTAGCCTTAGTAGTAAAACGAAAACCACATTTTTGGTTTCAAGGTGATCATGAAATGTTGACATTTTTTTAAAATCTCAAGTTTAATTTTAACCGGGGGGGTCGAGAGAAAGTAATAAGTTACAAGTCTATTATATATTTATTGTAAGTTGGTCAAATGTTGACTATTTTTTGGTAAAAATTAAGCCGGTGTGCAATCTAGTTTTCCTAATCACTAACAAGCAAACAAATAATTCTTGGATATACACAATTTTTGCCATAGTCACTATTACCAGGTAAAGTTTTGAGCCATCTTTGTTAATATAGTCATCACAATGTTATGTGAAGAGACAGGCCTGTCTTCTTTTAGTCCCTTTGGCTCCTTCCTACATTCTTTGAACGTAATGGAACACCCATCACTTCTGGTTGGCGAGATATCTAATTAAAACTTTGTGTGTTGTGTTTCCCTCCCAACGCTGTTGATTATTCCATCACCTGCTGAGAAGTTGAAGTTTTGGGGTGTGTGATCTGCAATAAAATTATCCATCTTGCAACGGAACGGGTCTAGGGTTCTTCGCAACCCACAGATAGAGGTGCTAGATTCAAATTGTTTTGTTTTGGAAAAATAACTTTTTAACTTATATTTTAGTACTATGTCTTACTACCCATTTGAGTTATACGCATTTATGTACTAATTGCACTAATGTTTTAGAGATGGAGGAGGTTGAATTTAGATAAGTGTGCCTGCATTTGTGTAGAGGAAGAGGGTAAAACAATTTAGGAAAAACCTGCCTTAGTACATCTGAATGGGATTCGAACCCTGACCTTCCCATCATCTGTAGTCCAGTATATTGCAAGAATGACACCTTGGAGCAGCGGCTCCCAAACTGGGGTTCGCGAAAGCTTCCAAGGGGTTCACTAAAATATTTCTGTAATGGCAGATTTTTGCAGCACTTTGTAAGGAAAGGGCAGCATTTACAACTGTTTATCATCTCACACTGAAGTCAGGTGGTTATCTTGAGGTAGAACTCTTATACAAGATTGTTTGAACTTAAACATGAAGTTTTCATTTTTCTAACCAACCATCCCTTTCACGAAGCAAAGTGCATGCAAGATCAAATGTGGCTCAAGGCTTTGGCCTATTTGGCAGACATTTTCTCAAAAATGAACAGTTTAAACCTCTCTTTTTAGGGGTCAAATATTAACGTTTTTAGTTTGCAAGAACTTATCGAGTCATTCATAAAAAATAACTTTGGGAACGTATTTAATTAGCAATCAAATGGAGTGCTTTGATACCTTTCACGACTTCATGATAGAAAATCAGCTTTCTTTGGACAAAAATGTAAAGAACGTGGTTATAGAACACTTGAACAGACTTGGAAAAACCTTCAGAGAATATTTCCCAGCCATGTCCAATAATAACAATTGGATTTGCAATCCTCTGGAAGCGACAGCAGTTTTAAAATTCTCCACATTAAGCGTGAATAAAAAAGAGCAACTCTTGAAATTTCCACTGATTTTGAATTAAAGAAAAGCTACAAATCTTTGTTATTAATTATTATTATTAGCACCGCGTCTTACTACCCATTCAGGCTATACACACTTACGCTAATGTGCAATGGTAGGGTGATTGTGAGATGAAATGGAGGACCTACAGTTTAACGTGGAATCCGAACTACGGTAGAGGCCTGGCATTTCTCACATTCACAAGTTGTGATTAATACACATCTTGTCAGAGGTGAAGGAAGGGTTTGTCAATCAGATAAATCTGTGCCGGGACCAAGGATTAAACCCCGGACCCTTAGCACAAAAGTCTGACACCTTACCCCTAGACCACCAGGTCACCCTCTTTGTCATTAATTGATTTCTGGCTAAGTTTAAAAAAGGCCTTTCCTTTAAAAGTCAAACTCTACTTATGATTGATATAACTTTTTTTTCTTTTCTATTTCATAATTTTTCAGATTATATAAACAATTTTCAGTCCAACAATTTCAATCGTTTGATCATTCAATTGGTTTTTCTTTCAGTTTTCGTGGTTCATTTTGATTATAAATGTATTCAGAGCCATGAAACTTAATTAAATAAATTTATTTTTGATAAAGCACTGCCCTCGAGCAATACGCAAATGGAGCTGCGTTTCAAGTCAGGCATGCTCTGCATAAAAACTGCCGGATTTTTTTATGAGTAGGGTCTAAGTGAAAAAAAATGTTTTTTGTTTGGTTTATTTTTAGTAGTGACCTATTTCACAAAAAAAGTATTGAAAGTCTTATAATACAAGTTGAATCATGATCAAATTCTCGTCTTTAAAAAACTAAAATTTTAAAATAGGACTCAAGGAAATATGGAGGAGAATGTAAGGTGTTATGAACATTAAAAAAACACTTTTAGGTGAGAAATGTATGACATTAAGAAAGAAATTGTATTGTGCATTCGTTGATATGGAGAAATCATACGATCGAGTGAATAGGGGAATATTATGGAATGTTCTGAGAGTATGGTGGGGATGTATGGTTAGTAAATGCAATTATGGTGGTATATGATGGAAATAAAGCATGTGCTAGGGCGGATGCGGCTTTAAGCAAATGGTTTTACAGAGATTAGTTGGATGTTTATGGACTATTGCAAAAAATGAAGTATTATCGAACGAGGCAAAGATGGCAGTATATTAAAGTGTGTTGATGCCAAATTTTGTTATGAATTAGAAGCGTGGTTTTGTCAGGAAAAACACAAGAGTAAAGTGAATGAGATATCAGAGAATTGTGTTTGGAAAAACTCTAATTGACAGAGTCAGTAATGAATGGTGCTGAAGGAGGGCAGTTTGAAAGAGAAACCAATAGGTAAATGTGAAAGAAGCATTTTACGTTGGTTTGGGCATGTTGAGAAGATGAGTGTGTATCGAGTGATGAAGCAAATTTATGAAGGTATAGTATGTAGATTAAAAGGAAGGGGTAGGCCATGTAAGACCTGGCTAAATGTTGTAGAGGAATGTGTGAAAAAGTGAAACATTAAGTATTTTAGGAATAAAGGAGCACGTATGACTTGGTGTATGTATGTTGTTGAAGCGAAGGGAGTATGCAAAGATGGGGAAGTGTGGGGAAAGTTAGTGAGAGTGAATTAAGTATGGAGTTGTTTTTTTGAGCTATATGCACAGATTCTCGTCTACCCTCTTAATGAATTGAGTGATTAGATGTATGTGTGTTGTGGTGTGTGTTTATTTTTGTGTGTTTAATATGTTTTTGTTTGGATTTTTTTGGGTTTTTTTTTTGGTGTTTTTGTGTGTGGTTTTTTGTTATTTTTTTGTTGTTTTTTTTGTTTGTTAGAAAGTTGAAATTTGCCAGGAATGTAGAAAGATCACTTTCAATAACCAAATATATCTTAAATACATAAAATTTATATTGGGGGTTGGTGAAATGAGGGGGTTTCAAATTTGCCAAGACTAATATAAAAAACTTCTCATTGTAGTTGTAGTTTGTATTGTTCCAAAGATTTTATTGATTTTAATATGTATATCTGAAGTAGCTTTTTATTCTATAATTGTTTGGGATCATCATATTAAGTACAAGGAAGAATTATAATATAAAAAGGCCACCTGATTTTTTTTAGCACCCCTTCATGCTCTGCAGGCTATACATTTATGTACTAATCACGCTAATGAGTTAGGGAAGAGTAAGGTTGAATTTAGAGAAAGTGTATCCACATTTGCACGACGGTAGAGTTATTAATATAAAAAATAAAATAAAAAAGGTTCAAATTTAATTAATAGTAGTTTAACACTCCTGGTTCCATTTTAAGCCTATTTTTGATGTGAGTGTATAAAATATAACAAACAACTATTAAATAGGTAATGATATAAGATCAATATAAGAATGCAACAGAAAAACATTCACTATTTCTCAAAATATATGTGGGTTCTTTCTCATATTTTTACTGGAGTGATGTTGTTACGATAGAAATAACGACCTTTGAGAAGAAGCTAGTCTTGTTAACAGTCCTGCATTGTAGAGGAAAATTGAGTTTACGAGAAAGAAAAGAATATAAAAGTCAAATTTACATTTTTAGATAGGTCTTTTCTTTGAAGACAGGGAAGAAAACAAACGTCTACGTCTATCTCAACCCATTTGTACGTAATTTATAACATACATTTCATACATTTAGTTAAGATGATAAAAAAAAACTAGTCTACATACCATTGTGGTGAATTGTATTGTGGGATTTGCGGAAAACTTGTACGGATAAGACGGGAGGGGGGGAGGGGAATTTGACAATTATAAAAACTGTTTTCAAGTATTCACACGTAAAAATTTTTTCCATCAGCTGTTACTTTTGATAGATGGCATAAATGTTTCGAGCATTTTTGATAATATTAATAACTATTAGAAAGGAGTAATGTAATTTTGAAGTTTAATCCCACTAATTTAATCATTTTTATTTATTTAGCTTAAGCCGAGCAGCTTACAACTTAATTCTAGGTTAAACACAACAATCATACCGTAGTTTTAATAACCGTTGACCCGTGGTAGAATGGTGTAAGGTGTAATAGGGCTCCTATACGATCAGTCAAACTGTCAGTCTTAAAAAATACTGACGGTAATAATGATTGTGCAGGTACAATACTGATGGACTGATGGTCGGACTTACGAAAATACTGAAGTAGTCTGAATTTTCTGATCACATCAGTATCAGTCCATCAGTCTTGCAAGTGGTGGGAAATACTCACCGTGCGCATGCGCTTGTCAGTACTTCCTTCAGTCTTGTGCCCTCGTACAGATGGTATTCTCACTGCACATGCGTTTTTATGTTGATTTTTTGTGGTATTTTAGCACCATGTAGCACTCCCCATTCGTGCTATACGTCTATATACTAATTACGCTAATGGGCTAAGTATGATTAAGGTTGAATGTATAGGATATGTACCCGCATTTGCCTGGAGCGTGAGTGTAAAACCCATTTTGAAAAAAAACTTGGTACACCCAACTGAGATTCTAACTTTGATCTCACTAACATCATTAGTATAGTCTTTTGCGAGAGTGGCGCCTTAGACTATGTGGACACCGAAGCTCTTCGTTTTTCTGATTGTTTTTGTTGTTGCACTTTGCATGCAGAAGCTGGGACCGATGAAATTAATGACGCGAAGTCTGACCGTGTAGGGCCTCGTACAAATACTGATGCATACTGTCATTCTTAGAACTGACGGTCTGACTGGTCAAGTAGGGTCCCTATAACTCTCGTAATAGACTGGACTGCCGATTATGAGTAGATCGGGATTCGAATCCCGGATGCTTGTAGTGGGTGTGATTTTTCCAAAATGGTTTTCTTCCTTCATCTGGCTATTTTTCAGAGATTAGCTAATTCATTAAAGTAGGATTTCTGGAATTCCCTCGCCACGCCCAATGAATGAAGCACCCTTAAATGAAAGGTACAAGGGAAAGAGGGGGAAAGTCCATTTTTAACTTAAATTGAGTCAGTGCTGCCATCTCTTAGACAATCATAAGATGTTTCTAATGCGCTTTAGATTGGGGCTAAAATATGTATCTGTCATATTTAAATTAATTTTATAAAAGTATTTTCTGGGGTCCTTGTGGGGTTTGAAATATAGAATTTGCTACCCTGGAAAATTTGTGTAAGATAAAATCTCCCTCTTTTTTTTCTTCAAAATGGTATTTGCGAACTGTTTTTCATGATAAATAAGAATTTATGTTTTTATTTTTACAAATTAAAAATAATTTGAGGATAATTTGCAGATAAGTAACTACTCTTTGAAAACTTGAAATTTGCTAAAAGTATTTGAACGATTTTCTTAAAAATGTATAAACGAATAGGGTTTATTGTGTTTAGAAAAATTAGGTATGTGTTTATTTTTCCCAGGAAAGCTTATTTAAAGTTTGTTACCTGAAAATATTTTTTTAAATGTATTGTTCCATGTTATTACACTATATGAGAGAGTTTGTGCATTTGTGTCATACAATTTATTTTTTACATGGAGTTTTACTACCCTTTCAAGCTATTTGAATTTAAGTATATTAATAGGGTAGTGATAATATAGGTAGCATTTAAATAAAAGGTGCTCGCATTTTCGAGGAGAGCGTGTTAAACGAAGTTTATAAAAACACCATCATACACCCGACTTTGGATTCGAACCCCGATCACTTCGTAGTCTGTGAACCATACTAGACGAGCTTGACGTGTGGTTCTCCTGTCCACCGATATTAATCAATTTTATTACAAATTTATTTATTAAGCCCTTTTTTTATTAGTACATTTGAAAAATAACATGGGAAGCGAACCTCTGTCTTAGCGCGTTAATTTTTCCCCACTAAGCTATCCAGTAATCGTCCCGGGCTCAGGGTTTTTGTTCATTCATAGCTTAATGCAGAGTTGGTGCGCTATGCCAAAGGTCCGGGGCTCGATTATCTTGTCTAGGTGTAATTTTTCAAATTTACGAATGTGATATTTTTAGCTGAGATCATATCCGTAACTTAAGATCATTTCATTCTTATGAGCTTAGCTAGTATTGTACAATGAATTGTACAAGTGATGGCTTACCTTCAAAATAAGAGCGTGTTATTATATTTGAATATTTTTACCTTTAAACACTTGCGGAAGATCTGATGAAATATAAATAATGAACGCTCAAGGTTAAGTTATCAGCAAAACTACAATAACTTTATCAAAACATAGAAAAAATGTGGACCTTAAGAGGTGACTAATATTTTCCAAAGGGTTAAAGAGTAGACATCAACGCAACAAGGGATTTTTTTTAGCACCACGTTTTACTGCCCGTTCGGGTTATACGCTTGTATACTAAATTACGCTAATGGTTTTAGTGATTAGGAAGGTTACATTTATAGGAAGTGTACCCGTATTTGCATGGAGGGAGAGTTGAAACCCATGTAGGTTAAACTACCCTCAGTACACCAGACCGAGATTAGAACCTCTATCTTCCCGTCATCGGCATTCTAATCTACTGCGAGATTAGTGCGTTAGGCCACGCGGCCACCGAAGCGGGTAGCAAGGGAAATTACTTCAAGACAGAAACTAATGTATCAACTAGACTTATTGTCTGTTTTATTTATTTATCGCTTTCTATTAGTGTTTCTCCGTCACTGCTGTAGCGTTGCGTTACAGAATAATGGTCCATACACTTTATTTTAATTAAATTTATGTTGTATTTGTGTTGTTACAATTGTGTTAAATGATGGTAAACATGTCACTTGCATTGTATTTCGTCTCTTGGTTAGTTTTTTATGTGATATATAAAGAATACATCAGCATGCAATACAATCTAAAATACTTCTTTTGAAATGTGACTATTCGATAAAGAACCATTTCCTTGTATTAACTTGAAATATAATTTTTTTTTTATTAGTGAGAAATCGCGCTGTCTTTTACCGGGTTGTAATAATATTCGGCAGTTGCACGATGCCATTTGATCGAGTTAGAAATAATTTCAGGTACAGTAAGAAAATTGTGAGAAGTACATTTTAGGGAAAACAAAAACTTTTTTTTACAGTCAACACTGATAATATAGTACTACAGAAATTTATTAGTATTATTTTATGGGTATATATTAGGTTTGGCAAAAGTAGAACTAGATAAAATAATGTTTTTTCCCTAAATTTTGGACAAACATCATCTACATAGTTTTGGGCTCCGAAGCATTATATATATAATTTTTTATTTTATCTTTTCAAAATATTAAAACTTAAAAGGCAACAAAGCTGGGCGCACGTAATAGCGTATTGCCCCACATCGTCCCGAAAAATATTCCCGATCTGGATTTTTCCCCAATTTTTCTTTCTTTCTTATTTTCATATAAAATAATGTATTTATAAAAGTCGCATGAAGACTTAAATTATTGAGATTATTTTTTAAATTAAGTAAAATAGTTTAATTGATAGATCATATTTTTTCCACTGCAACTAGCTGATCCTGCATAGTATGCGCTACCCTTTCGAATGTAATTATTCTCTTAGATATAATTAGCCTTATGTGACTCTCTTACCCCCATTAATTTGTCCGAGGGTGGGAAAAACGAATGGAAAATTTTAACTCCCTAATATTTTCCCGTCCAGAGTGATACGAGCCCATGCAATATGCCATAGTGTACGTCTAACTTGAAGACGTTATTTTCATAGAACGGCAGTTCAGGTGAAGGTTAGGCTGATTTTGATAAGTGTGACTGCCAAACATGCCCAAAAATCGTTCGATTTATTAACTTTGGACTGTTCTATTTAAGATAATGAACAGAAATAGTAACATAAACTTAACATAAAAATTTCCTTGTGTATCTCATTGTTTGAGATCCAACCATTAGTTGAAATTTTCTGAGGAGATAACACACGGGCACGATTGTTAAATTTATCGTTTCACAAAAAGAATTTTTAAAATGTACAATTTAGAATTGGTGTGTAGGCGACCAGGCGCTAGCTTACATTGAGTATGCATTTCAAACATGACAAAATTTGACTTCTGATCCATGTTCTGGGGACCCAGGCGAGTATGAAAAGTGATGTTGTCAATTCCGGGGGTGGTCGACCCCTGGGGGAGGAGGTGAATAGCGCGCTTCGGGCGCCTCCACTATATATATTGAGCATTTTGCGTAAAAAAATTACATGTTTTTGTAAATGATCATAATTTTTACTGTCACTTTAAGTTGGTCATATCCATTCCGAGTAAAACTTCACCAGTCTCGACCATGATTGAGGCAAATCTAAAAGCTCGTTTGTTTTAGTAATTATGTATTTGAATGTTTAGAAATATGTAAAAACACGTGTGCACAGAAGCACACACTTGAAACAAAATGTTTGTTCCAACCTTATTTTAATACCTAAAATCTGTTAGCTTCTGAACAATAAATAAGGACCTAATGGCTTTATTATATACTATAATATAAAACCTGGTATGTGGTCTAGTGTTCAGAGTTCCAAGATACAAATACAACGGTCTCAGGTTCGATCCCCGGCGCTTCCATATTTTCTGTGTAGGAGTTTGTCTTTATATAGGATTATTATTTTTAACACCGTGTCTAACTACCCGTTCGGATTATACGCTTATGTATTAATTTTTTAGGGATTATGAAGGTTATATTAAAAGGAAGTGTACCCGCATTTTCATGGATGGAGTGTTGAAAACCATTTAGAAAAAACCCTCAAAGTACCCGACCGAGATTACACCCTCGATCTCCCCATCATCGGCAGTCTAGTCTACTGCGAGAGTAGCGCGTTAGACCACGCGGTCACCGAGGCGGGTTATTGGATAGTTACATTTTTTAATAAAAATTGCTCTTCAAGAATAGATTAAGAGAGCCGAATGGTGGAGCACTGGAAGTGTTGCAGACGTTTATAAATCATCATCATCATAGATCATTAAGAGTTACATCATATTACTTTTTGTATAAGCTATTTTATAAAATAGATACGACAGTCTAATACTGCCCTAACAAAAAGAAACGACCTCACTGGTGTAATTTGTCTCTTTTTGGACTATTAGAATTGCAAGCCTTGTTTTGAAAGACGAAAGTACCCATTTTCTACTTTAAAGGGCATGGCTTTTTACAAATAAAATTAACTACTATAAGCAAAAGGGAAGGTATTAAAGCTCGATTCACACTCTACGTCACGTAAAAATATTATTCAATATATTTTAATAGGCAGCATTCATACTGAACGGCAACGTCACGTACCGTCATCGGCAGACAATCTAGAGTATAAATGTTTGATCTGTACACTAACGGTTCGTTCTAGTAATGTTAAATAGAGTTGCGTCAGTGCACCCGTTCATTCATTCGATGTGTACCTTTTGGAAAACATTTAAAAATGGATGATAAACTTTTAATTGAACAAGTACGTAAATATGAAGAATTATACGTTGTGGCCAGAAAGGAATACAGGGATAATATCCACAAATATACAATATGGAGAATCGGTAAGGAACTAAAAAAAAAATTCTTCACGTGGTTCACCCACAGACTTTCTCATCTTAACCATCTTTCTCAGCCACAATCTCTTTGATTGTTTTTCTACGACAATCACTTCATATTCTTCGAGTAAAATCGCAATCATTGCAAGGTTTTTGTTTTTTAAATCTTGCCATGTTTGTAAAAGCTCTCTGCTTCCGCCAGAACGTTACGGTAAACTGACCTTTACTTGCCGTTAAGTGTGAATTGCGAATTGATTTGACGTGACGCTGCCGGTACTTCACATTACGTTGACGTGGCGTATTGTGTGAATCGTATTTATAGTATCAGTGATTATTATACGGTTATCATAACATATTTTTGAGGTTGAATGAATAAAAATAATGAACTTTGATAAAAGGCCAATGTTAGTATGTACTAACATAACTATCACACACACAATATTTTAATCAATTTAGAAGCTGTATTTTTTAATTATTATTTCCACATCCAACCCAAGGACTATTAATTATTTAATCTAAGAAATATATTAGAGAATGATATCTTGAAATAAATGCACTCACATTAGCATGGAGACAGCGAGTAAGAATTACATGTAAAAACACTAATTGATCTCGGTAGGGATATGAACCCCTGACCTCCCCGCTAATGCATTGTGAGAATTAACATTTGGGTCATGGCTGCGAGTAGCCTTCTTTCTGACACTTAACTGTTTAAGATGGGGATTTGGGGAAGGCGAGAAAATGTAAAAAGATTTTGCAGTTTTTATATCCAAACTTTTTTTGCTCAAGACAAATCAAACCATTGTCCAATAAAAATATAGAGTTTAATTTTTTTTTTCACGTGGTGATATCAACAGTTCTTGAATATCCATTTCAAGGGTGTTCTGTAATTTAATAACGACTTTTTATATTCATTTAAAAAGTTTGTCATCTAATGCCGCTGTGCTCGTGACAGATAATCAACACCTGTTGATATCACCATGTGAAGAAAATTAAACTATATGTTTTACTGGATAATTATTTAATTTATATTGGTCAAAATAATATTTTGTGAAAAAAAACTTCAAAAGCATTGGCCTTTTCTCGCGTCCCCTGTATCCCCGACTCAACCTAATAAAATTATATCAGTGGTTCGCTTCTGTAAGCATACATATCCTTTTAATTAATACATGTTATTTTATTTAATATATCAAAGTTACTTAAATTAAATTTAAAAAATTCCAAACGCGTGCAAACAAATTTTCTACTCAAACTTCAATAATTTTTAAAATTGTATTTATGTTCTCATGATATAGTAACTTTTTACCCCTAGCTGTTTCAAATCTTGGACCAGTCAGTCACCTTTTCACTTTTTTCTGCTCCTTGGTTCTTTTTTTTTTCCTTGCTATTTCTGGAGATTTAGTTGATCGCTTTGTTTACTTTCTCCTTAGTCCATCTTCTACGCGAAGCCTTGGTAAACACAACCCCAGCTCGGTGTGGGTATCGGCAGACATTGTATTCTGAAACTCAATACAAATATTTCATTAAGTACCAGGCTAAGGAGTTTCGTTTCACGTGGACAATATGTTCTTTTCACATATCAAATTTAAAAAATGTTTGGGCCCTTTCATACATATAGTTCTTGATAAAAACTTTCGGATGAAATAAATATTTTATTTGAAAAATATGATGATTTACTTAGCTCTTGCTTTCATTGAATATAAAAGTTTGGTTCCCTTTTTCTGGTGGGTAGCTCGGTTGCAAAATGTATAGTTCAAAAAAATGTTGTATTCCCAACAAGTTTTTTTTTTTGGTATCTGAATTCCTTTTGGTAATAAAGGGTTTATCATCACTGAAATATGTTTTAATATATACTTCATTCACGGTAGGAATTACTCTCTGAAAGGTCTTTTTTCCTACCAATATCCTACTATATAATAGCTTTCTGGTAGGGAAAAAGGCCTTTCAGAAAACAATTCCTACGGTGAACAGACTTTATAACCAATAATTGAAATTAGCCTAATATACAGTATTTTATTTATTTTTATTTATTTAAGGTATTTAACTTGCTTTCTCTGAACCTATCGTATCATCACACGAGAATTTCTATGAGGAAGAACGAAAGGGCCCACGCGTATAAAGGTGCTGTATCACTCAATTTATTGGGTAGCCAGAAGCGCTATATGCGAGTAGTATTTCCAATTAAACATGGGTTTTTTTCATTTGCTTGTGGGTTTATTATATACTCTACGAGGGCTTAAATCACTAAGCAGCACGGCATAAGGCACTACTCTCGCAGTAGACTAGACTGCCGATGACATGTTGCTTGGATATCAACCTGGGAAACTTAGGAAAGTCTTGGAATTTTCAAATTATTTTTTTCCTGAACATTTTGTTTGAGTTTTAATAATACATATCGTTTGCAGGATGTTGATATGTATTGCACGTACTGGCTTTGAACAAATTCAAATCTTCGATTACTATATGTTTGTGTGTCACTTGTTATAATCCTATTCAAAATTTTATTCTCAGTTCAGTTAAAATAATTTTGTTTAGACCAATGTGTATATATATTTTTTTTTCACCGCGTCTTAATTACCCGTTTATGTAATACGCATACATTTATTACGCTAATGGAATAGGTAGGCCTATGTGGAAGGTAAAAAATTTGATAAAAAACCATTTAGAGAGGGAAAAGTGTTCGGTACAAATGTCGAATATTCGAACCATGATCTCCTCGTCACTGATAATCCAGTATAAAACTAGTTTGACGCAATATACCACTTGCGGGTCTTTTAATAAATTTGTTGTTAAACTAATAAATGGTATGGTGCACCGAAAATACTTTTTCTTTCTTCTTATCTTAAAATAGGGACATTTACTTTTAAAAGATTTGTGAAACACATACGCATTAGCGCTTCGACTGTAATAAATACTTCTAACGCCCACACGGGGCTGCTAAACTGCATACAAGACCTTATCCCCGCGCTCGCACACAACACAGTTGCCAACATTAAACCAAAAAAACGCCAATCACAATATTAAATCGTGATTGTTTAGGATAGTGAATTATCACATAGGTTTATATAGACTAATACATTATTTAAAATCTAAAATAGTTTCGAATTGACTGGGACTTGAACAAAAGTGTCCGAGAGGTGATTGGAAATCGTGTGAATTGTAACGTCTCGATTTTTAAAAAAACTCGTATATTGAAAATTCCTATCATCAATGTCAACCGAACTCTCGCGAATTTTGAAAGACAATTTTTATCAAAATACTAAAAGTTTTTGGGTAATCTTTACTCAAAACCTATGTTATCTTTGATGTGTATTTCTGGTACGAGTATTGTAAGAGCATAATTATTTTAAGGTTTATTCTGGCAGGATGTTAACCTACGCTTGTACATTTCCTTGGAAGTCAAGAGTGTTGGGTTGCCATCCTGCTGAGAGTAGCATATAGCTCATTTAGCTTGCATCCTGTTGACGAGCGAGCACGATGCGACCGATGAACCTTCCTGGCTGGTGGAATATTGAGATCAGCAAGTTTGTGTGTGAGAATAAGACAGGACTGTTGAATGTTGGACGCCATGCTGTGTGCATGTGGGTCGGTAGCGTGTACGACGGCGGAATGACAGTATAAAATTTGATCTGGTGGTTCACCCCGCCGGAGGGTCGATCGCGGTTCTACAGGAAGGTTGCAAGACCGTTATCGTGCCTGCTCCCTCGTCACGAGATATCTAACCGGTTCCCATGTAGTAGTTTGGTATTTGAATAGCTTAATAAATATATCTTATTGGACTAGCTTGCGAGTCTCACTCCCCACGAACCATCCAGTCCAACCCCTACCGCTCGGGGTCCATCCTAACCATGTGAGTCCCTACGGTGCCACGATAGTGCTGTAGTAGGGCTGGCTACCGAGTTCCCAGACAACATTAGTAACCTTACCCCGTTTTGTCAGAACTAGGACAGGGACGTTACAAAGTGGTGTCAAAGTGGGATCTTACAGTATGTTCTCTTTGGTGGAAAAATTCTCTCTCTCACACACACACACGCATATCAAAGAAAGACATAGTAGAGTTTATCCAAAATTAAAAACAATATTATATGACATATAATATTTTTCCAATATAACTATACATTGTAAAGTCTAATATATATATATANGTATATATTGTAAAGTCTACTAATATATATATATATATATATTAGTAGACTTTACAATATATACATTGTAAAGTATACTAATATATATATATATTAGTAGACTTTACAATATATAGTATATAATATATAATATTGTTTCTAATTTTGGATAAACTCTACTCAATACTAATGTTCTCTTTCTTTGATGTTCGTGTGTGTATTTTTCCACCAAAGAGAACATACTTGTGTGTTTGTGTGTATATATATAGGTTTTGAGTAATTACTACTACCCTAAAACTTGCTTTTAATATTTTGATATAAATTGTCTTTCAAAACTCGCGAGAGTTCGGTTGACATTGACAATAGGAATTTTCAATATACGAGTTTTTTTTTTAGTAAGATTATCGAGACATTACAATTCGCACGATTTCCAATCAGCCCTCGGACACTTTGGTTCAAGTTCCAGTCAAGTCTGAACTTTATATAAATCTCGCTCCTCTTTATGTGATGTAATAGAATCTACTTCCACACAGCAATTCTCAATTCGCTTTGGTGTTATAGAATATAGAGGACATAGTTGTGTGGTCTTGTCGGGATAGCTGTCGCGGAATACTGCGCACATCGCATTCTCGAACAAGTTTCTGTGTGCTAACCCCAAGGGCTGAAAGTAATGTAACTTTCAACTTGTAAACTATGTATGGCTGGTATGGCCGACCGGCCTTTCACATAGTCTCGACAGCTCCTCCGGTAAGGGGATAAGATAGGAGGATCTCTTCTCTCTCTCTCGCTCCTTATCGGCGTCGTTTTTCGGAGCGGAGGTGGCGCCGTCGCAAGAACAAGCCTGAGCGAAACAGAAGGTGCGATAATTTGCAAATAAAGTACACAGAAAAACTATTCACCTACGACTCGAATCCACTTTCTCTTTCTCTCAACCTCGTTCTTGCTTACGGCTTGCTTTGAACCAGAAACCCACCGGTCGAATGGGGTCATGTCCAGTTAATACTATACCTTCTTCCCTTTCCCACAATATTTTCGAAAGCTTTTAATTAGATATCAAAGTGATTCGCCGACAAAGCGACTCCGAATATAATAAAATGGATTATGTTGTAAATAAATCTTTTTGAAAATATATATATATATATTTTTTTTTAATATTAAAAAAATATATGGATATTATTTCTCTTTAAATAATTTTATTTTTAAACACTAAAAACTTACATTTTGTTCAAATGCGCCTCTACGACCTTTGCGCCCAGGGCGACCGCCTAGGTTCGCCTGGAGCCCTGAATATTTGCATTGTATCTCAAAATGTGTGTGTTAAGGGGTTTTTTTCTACCTCGCGTGTGACACATTCCATTAAAACCGTGTTCCTCGTTGTCAACATTTTGCGAGCGTGTCTGCAAAATATTATGTAAACTACTGTTGTTGTTTCTTTTAATGTTTTGTTACTCCCGAAACTGCAGTAATGTATCACTCCGCCTAGTCTCGCGTAACGCGAGGATTGTTCAGGGCTCTGCGCGGTCTCCACTGTGAAAATATACCGTCATTGTGGGCTACTCACTTTCATAAACAAGGCGTAAAATATTGCTCTTTATTTTTGTAGAGAGAATGTTATGTCTTTAAATGGTGTGAAATTCCATAGTTGAGATACGTACAGACATTGTTGGTGTATGTAAATGAGGGCTTTGGTTATAGAAAGCAACTTTTAGAAAATATCAACTATTTTTGTTGCTGTGAACATCATCAATCATCATCATCAACTTTTTCCAGCCTGTGGCCGGGTTTGTTTAGTAAAATGCCACCATCTTCCTCTATCCTTCCACCACTCTTCTTCCTTTAATTTTAATTTCTTCTATTCTTCTCCTCTCACTTGAACACTTTTTGTTATCTGCTCCTCCTATCTCTTTCTTGGCCTCCCCCGCGGTTTTTTTCCCACATACTCCATTTCCAAAATTTTTCTTCAGCATCCTTTCTTTGTCCATCTTCATTACATGCCCTTACCATCTCAGTCTTACCTCCTCTACCATCTTATGTACTCCCTGTACCCCAATTTGTGCCCGTATAACTTCATTCCTAATCTTGTTTCTCCTCGTGACAGCAAACATGCTCCTCACAAACTCCATGCCGTGAACAAGAATAACAATAAAAGTTATTATTAGTATTATTCTCTAGGTATTCATATTATCTATGAAAAGTGACATTCTTAGATCACATAATATCTCTACGTATAAACATATTTTAGTGTCACAAAAGCTCCCCTATGAAATAATGACATTCAATCTTGATTTGAAAACTTACATAACACTCGCTGGAGGGAGGGAGGATCAGGCTAAATTTCTACTTGGTATCACATGGCGTCTGGGGATCATAAAAAAAAGTACGAAAAAAAGTTATGTGACCTGCTAGCTGGAAAATTGGGTAAACTATTTACTCATCCTAGGCCTATGACATGCAATAAAAGTTTGCTTTCTTTGCACCATGCGAAGTTACAGTGTACAGGTAGAGAACATACATCAAACTTTTGTTTGGATTGGATGGATTAGTTTTATAGCCATACATTATTTATTGGTTTGATTTTATATTAATGGTGGGTTTTTTTTAAGAATTCGAAATGGCAAAGTTATTTGAAAATAAATTTAAAAGAAACGTGATTCAAGCATAGATAACATCTTTAAATCATTGTATTTTAAATTATTTATATCTACTTGCTTTATAATGGTCTTGATTTTCTTATAATTAAATCACTAATATGATTACTAAAATATATTTTCCTTAGCTACATTTATGTGAGTGTGTGTGTGTGTGTGAGTGTGTGTGTGTGTGTGTGTGTGTGCGCGCGCGTTCGGCGTATAGCGCTGGGATAGCAAAGCTGTCAAGCATGCGTGTACAAGTTGCATAGGAGTTAGGTGCGCAGCACTACACATGTAATAATGGCAAGCACTTTCTGTGATGTAAGACCGTTGATGATGAGCTGTCGTGCTCCAAGATGTCGAGGTGTGTAGTGCCGCGCGCCTAACTCCTATGCAACCTGTTGTACACGCATGCTTGAACAACTTTGCTATCCCGGTGCTGTACGCCGAAACTTTGGACATTATTTAATAGTATCAACATAGCTTTACGGATGTAAGTGTTCAGGAATTTTGTATTGCTTTTGATTCAAACAAGCTATATGTGCAGTTTGGGCAATGAGTTTCAGAACCCACTGTATATTTAATGGTCATACCTTGAGACGAAATAGTCATTTTAATTATAGCTCTAAGATTAAGTGTAGATTACTACTGACTGAATTTTGAAAATACGTAATATTTCAAAAATGGCTTTAACGATTTTGTTTAAAATATACTATGGAAAGTTTTTATAAATAATAAATAACCCTGTACACTTCGTCTACCTTGGAAGGTAGCAGTCTTACCTTGACGGATTACGCGATGATTCTATCAAATTAGCTATGTCATAGTGGAACAATACAAGTCTAGTTTGATACTCAACAGGGTAAGCGAAGGGTTATGTTTTTACGGAAAAAAAATGTATTCAAATATTATTTATTAATGAGTTGTTTTTGAAAAATTTGAAATTATTTAAAAATTGCTCAAACACTTTTGTTCAAAATAGATATTTGGGAAAGGTTCTACATGATAAATAACACCATACTTGTTTTTCGAAGAAAAATTAATTTAGGCAGAGTTAACTGAAAAATTCCAAACTATAAAAGACTATTTTTATGAAAATATATACAACTAAGCCGTACCATTTATTTGTATATGTTGCCATTTTGTACCCTAGCTAGTATTTTCTTTAATTATTCATGTTTCATTGTATTTTTGTTGTAAAACTTTTCAATGTTAGTTTTGTATTTATACTTATAATTTATTATATACATAATAATACTCATTTTTGTTAGCTTGGCGTCTTAATGCCCATTTGGGCTAACCGCAACATGCGCAAACTAATCTAAGTGCACAGGAGGAATAGCATGAATTGTATTTACCTATACCACCAATTACTACGATACATTCCCCCCTCTTCCCCCCTTTTTTTTTACGTGTTGGCTCAAAAGTAAAGTAGTTTAATGTTCCTTTTTCTTTAACATTCAGTGATCCCCATAGTTGGTCGCGAGGTTTATGGCATCTTTCTCGAAATATACTGGATTGCCGATGACGAAGAGGTCGTGGCTCATATACCGGCCAGGTGTATGTCTACTGAAGTTAGTTTTTTCTAAATGGTTTCCCACTCTTCCTCCACGAAAATGCATTTACATTTAATATACAATTTACCTTTCTAATCTCTACCCCATTGGTGTAAATAAGTGCGTACAAGGTATTTGGACGTAGTGGCGAAAAAAGGGCTCGGTGCGCATAAAAAAAATCGCCGCTTCTAACACAGAAACCTAGCCATGTGCAATGTTCATTTAATCTTCTCTTATCGCCTTGAGATAATTCATTTAAAGTATTTTAATGTACTGAAGAAAATTACATTTAGATTGCACATCTAGGCTTTTATACTTAATTATGTTGGTGTTGTTTAGTACAATCTCAGCATGTTTTTATCCCAGGAGAGTTTTAAAACAAGAAAAATCTTATTCAAGCGTTGTTTGTAGCTAATGAATTAATTACATTAATTTTAACATCTTTAAATGGTCGTTAATATATTAGTATTTACTCTAGTAGCTGCGTTCTAACCCTTCAAAAGACATGAGCATGGTATATGTATAAACTTTAGCTACATGACGTCTTGCCCTTTTTTAAACTATAACGAAAGCGAATATTTAATTGTTCTTTTTATACTTAAAGGAGGTTGAGTTTGAATCTTGGCTGTGTATTCATCATTATTATCATTATTATTATTGGTGGTGATGGTGGTGGTGGTAGTTGTGGTAATAGTAGTAGTAGTAGTAGTAGTAGTAGTAGTAGTAGTAGTAGTAGTAGTATCGCTTCTTACTACCCGTTAGAGCTATAAGCATCTGCACTAATTACCCTAATGTGTTAGGGACGTGGAAGGTTGAATTTAGAGAAAGTATACCCGTATATACGTGGAAGGAGAGTGGAAAACCAACTAGGAAAACATCCAACCGGTATTCAAATCCCGATCTCACCATCATCAATGTATATTAAGAATTTTTAAACTAAATTGTTTCCCAATAGCCCTTCACCCAAATGTGGGTACACTTCCTCTAAATTCTACCTAACTCATCCCTACTCCGTTAGCGTAAATATAAATATGAGTATATACCAGACGGGTACTAAAACGTGGTACACACACAATAAAACAACAAAATATTTTAGCAATGGGAAATACATGTTTTAAACACTTGATTTGGCGCTAATTAGTTTCAAAGAAGGTGGATGCTCTTACCACATCCTAATCCTAGTGCAAGTCCTAACAAATAAAAATATATAATCATAAAGTTTGACTTGCTGTGAACCTTATTGTCAAGCTGTGATGGTTTTGGGGTTTTGCTCTCTCAAGACAAATGTTAGTTCCATAGGAACTTTTATTTTGGTCGGATCATTTAAGTCGCTAGTATTCTAAACACCGGAAATAACCCGGACAGTGAAGTTTTATTGTTTATAGTGTTGATTAAAATGATAGTAGCTGAAAATTACAAACAAAAATTTGGTACAGAATAATTTACATTTATTATTACTGTGATATCTTTACTAGAGCTATATAATCAATAGCTTTCCATACCTGCTTAGGTGGCCGCATGGTCTAAGACGTCACTTTCGCAATAGACTAGCTTGCATATGACAAGGTAATCGGGATTCGAATCCCGTTTGGGTATACTGAGGGTGGTAACCCGTATTTCCTCAACACAAATGTAACTACACTTCCTTTAAACTTAATCACCCTTCCTCATCCCTAAATCATTAGCGTAATACATGTAGCCTGAACAAATAGTAAGACGCGGTGAAAAAAAAACTTGCCATAATGTTCTCGGTTTTTTTAATATGAAAAATATAACTCAGATATTAACCTTTTCGATTATTTACTTTTGTTTATTCATTTAAGCTGTTTAATCAAAATAGTTATAAGAAAGCTCCCCTCCCATCCCTGACCCGACCATGCTGGGGTCCAGTTTACATAAGATGGGCTTGATCTGACATTTACTATTTCTACTCTCACATACTCATACGTCAAGTCATTTGTGTCATTTTTTGGTATAATATTATTGATTCATATAAAATTACATTGTTAATAATATTAAAATGTTAATCATTATTCACCCCTATAGAAATATGCCACTCTCTTTTTTTCTCTTCCTTATTAAAGATTTGTGTCGCGGAGTTAGCTTTACATAAAATAAATATCTTGTATTTTTATTATGTTTCGTATTTTTTGATATACACTTTGATGAGATTTATTCATAAAAAGCTTTATTTTTGTGCCACTCATATCCATTAGTATAAAATCTCTACTTCAGAATTTTGGTTTATTAACATACTACCATTCTTGCTTCCCATTTTATGTCAAGGTAACATAATATAATTTGATTTAAAAAAATGTTTTATACAAAATTTTATTTAGACTTTTATGTGTTTTCTTAGATTTTCACGGGGTTTTTTTTCCATCAAAGGCGTACGTAGCCGACTGCTAAATTACAAATAAAAACCACATTTCTTTTCGTTTTTTGCGTGTAATCATCTAAATCGCTCTGTTCTCTTAAACAAAAAACCGAAATATAATGGAAAATATTTCATTAACGGTATGAAGATAAAGTAATGGTTAAAAGTTACAAATCCTCCATTCTCTGTATAGCATTGCTTCAAGATTGCACTTTCACTTTTAAAAACTATCTTAATTTTAGGTGTGGAATGGCGAACAGGTTTTCCGCCTGGTATCCGTATTTTCGTTCGTTTGCAAAGGTTTTCTGGTAGAATGATTGTATTAGCACAGCCTCTGTAGTAGGATCTA
>CABFWB010000009.1:498755-543555 GCA_902151455.1 Timema bartmani
TCGGGCTTCTCGTAATCAAAAATTATTTTTTCTTAATAGCTCTTACAAGGTAAGCCCTATAGGTCGTTGTATCCATAGTGTCAATTCTAGATTTGTCGAATTCGACTTTTATCATAAAAGGAAAGCTAAACTCAGAGAGTTATTTAAGGATATCCCGTATCAATAATTTATCTTGTAGAGGTTCTGCCTATATTATTTAATACTATTTAAGTTTACATTGTTTAAGTTTACAATATTCTGATCTATTTTTTGCATAATGTTACTGCTTTTAACCACTATTTGGTTATTTATTTTTAATGTTATTTTTTATTCTTATCATTATTAACTACTTTTTTGTCTCGTGGTTGTTTATCGGTATATGGCATTATTTGGCCATTTTTTGTCTATCATGTTTTCTCATGTAAATGTATGTATTGTAGGGTATGTACTTGTGTGCTTTTCAGTGCTGGCCTGTTATAGGTCTTACGACTGTTGGTCAGCACTATAATAAAGAAAATTGAAATTAAAATTGAAATTATTATTATTATTATTATTATTATTATTTTAATAAACAAAGTGGTTTGTTCTTGTTCTTCTATTTTTTATTTAAAATTCAGTAACTCGACAATCTCCAGTAATCTAACTCCTGCCTTTTCAATATATGTCAGATTACAAAGACTCTCCTGTACATTTTCAAAACTCTTAATTTAAAAAAAAAAATCTTAATTACCTAGATGTATCTATTTCAAGATAGCTATTAATGACCTTTCCATCCAATGCTTTGGCTAAACCAAGTCCTTGGTACTATATATGGTTGTATATACTTAGTGATGAATAATTCTACAAAAAGTAGTTTTTTAATTTAACATTTGAATATATTAATATGCACTTTATTTTGAGACTATTAACTTGATTTAAACTCAATAAATTTTAATGTCTCCATTAATTAGAAACATGATAAATATTTATTTCTTAAAATTTGTAAAATGTTCTAGGGATTAATAGCAAAGTTGTCTCGATTTGAAATAAGAGTGCACAAAGTAGTTTTTGGAATTTATTGTATAGAATCTCTGTGAAACACAACTTCATTTAAAGTTCCATTAACGTTTTAATCAAAATTTGTGTACCATGGTGAATAATTTTCATTCACAAAGTTTCCCAAATTACTCTTTCATTGTTTAATGACTTTTTAAAAGTAGTGATTAGCAAACACACTACTACAATTATTCTTCACTAATTATAGCTAAATTATAAGAGCTTACAGTTTGTCACTTTCAATTAAATAACAATAATGAAACAAACTTGTTTTAAATTTAATCTTAAACAAGATTGGTAAGTTTTGTGAACACAAACTTAAATACATATGATTGGGAACTATAGCTTTTACCCAAACCTATATTCATGTTATTTCACTAACTCTATTTTTTTAATGCAAAATTATACTTCAATGTAATTCTTACTACCCTTTCAGAATATCTGCATATTTTCCATAGTGGGGTAGGGATGAGGAGGGTGTAATTTAGATTAAATGTGCCTGCATGTGTGTGGAGGGAGTTTGGGAGACTATTTAGGCGATGTCATCTTGGCACATCAGCCAAGATCCAAGTCCATATTTCCCCGTCACCTGCAAACCAGACTGATACCTTTGTCCGCCAGCCCACCGGTGCTGGTTGTTTATGTGTTTCTCATGTGTGTGTGTGTGTGTGTGTGTGTATGTATGTATGTATGTGTGTCTCTCTCTAGTTGCCAGTGGTGGAGGACGAGTACTGTCTCCGATCTAGTATGGTGGACAAGTTCGACATCCCTCAACCACACCCTCTCCCCATGCCAGAGTACGGGGGCTACTTTGCCCCTCTTACCGAGTACTTACCAGACAGCTCACAACCAATCAGTGGATTTCACAGGTAACAAACATTCTCATTAGCTCCTAAATCATCATTCATCATCATGAACAGTTTCCAGCCAATGGCCAGGTCTGTTTGGAACATTAGTCTTCTCAACGTATCCATTCTCCCCACCCCATCTCCTCCTCCACCATAACCCAGTCTTCTCCGAGCTCCTCTACACTTATTTGCATTCCCTTAAACCACTTGTCCCTTGGTCTTCCTCTTGAACTCCTTACCTTCACTTCAATATCCAACATCTTATTTGGTATTTTCTCCTCCTCCATTCTCCTCACATGGCTGTACCATATTAGTCGTGATCCCTCTATCTTATTCTACACATCTCCTCCTTAACTATGGCTTAAAACTGTGTTCAAAGATCACTTTTTAAATATGAAGAAAGCTTGAAACTTGAGGAATAGAGACAAAGTCGAAGATAAGATTTTTATTGTCATTTAATATTACTTTTAAATAAACTATTAAACTATCCATGAAGTGCATCCAAGTAAAGAGAAAGGCTTAAAAAAACACCGCGCACACTATATTTTTATGCTGACATATCTGAATTTATCTATTCTTACATTATAGTCATTCACCCCTAGAACTTTGCCTGTAACTTTAAATAGTATGATTCAGAATTGGATGCAAACCAAACCTGATAAATGAAACACCGATAAACGCATTTTTTTAAATTTATTTATTTATTTACTATCATAAGCCATCGTCACTGGTGCTACTTAGAGTAAAAGAATATTGATCCCTGCCTTTAAATTTTCTTTGGATGAAATGGAGACTGAAAAATGTAACTAGACTCTTGCGAACTACAACTGGAATTAAGTCCACCATAATGAGATAGTCATAGATTATTATCATTAAATAAAGTTAAAGTGCCCGAAAATGACCAATAAAATGTATCTGTGCCACCAATTCTATGGTTGTTTGCTTTAGAACATAGATAGAGAAATTTTGGCACTTTGGGTGATTTTTTGTGGCCCAACAACACTTTAAAAATTATTATTATATACTATAGGCACACTAAGGGATGTTTAACTAGATAAACACTAGAAAATTCAAATTTCAAAAATTTTACCAATTTAATTGAGATGGATAAGGTGTTTGATGACTCCTAAAGTAGACATTTAATATATTTAATACATACAATTTCTTTGATTTTCAATATGACCCTTATAAATTCCAACTTAATTTAATGGCCCTCATATAAAATGTTTTCCCACCCCTGATTCAAAGTTTAAATTCCCATCCTGGATGTTCTGATGAATTATTACTTGTATGACTTGAGGTTTTCCATAAAGATATGTATATATATATATATATATATTCACAGCCATTGTCCACTTCCTGTGTTTGTACTTTATGTTATTTGTTCCTTTTACATGCTCCTATTCTAGTGGTCCATCATTTTTTTACAACTTTTCTACTTCCCTCCTGATGAGTTCCGATAGAATGAAAGCAAGGTTGGGGGCTTGGGTGTTATCGATTAATTTTCCAGTGGTAGCACTGTAAAGTGTGAACTGTGTTTTTCTTTACATTGTAAAAGCCATAATGTGTTGTTTCTCTTTTGTATTTTTTTATCCATATTTTTTGTACCTTTATAATACAGGGGTCAGCGGAAATATCTCCCCGTTTTACCGCCACTGCTGCTGGTGCGCTGGTAGTGCGAGGCTTGGCGTAGGTACATCATTTTGTAGATAATAATCTGCCATTTCTGTTACCATCATGGTATGGAGTGGTGAACATCGTGTGTTCGCTATTGAGACTTATTTTAAAAATGCTGATTCTGTCATCGCCACACAGCGATTATTTTGTACAAACTTTAGGTGAGGTCGACATGCTGCGGTACCAAAAAAGAATACAATATTGTTATGGGTGTCAAATTTTGGACCTACTAGTTCAGCTTTGAAGAAGAAACCATCTGGTAGACCACGAAGCGTTCGAACACCCGAAAACATCCAATCAGTGAGACAGGCATTTACACAATCTCCACGACGCTCAACTCTTAAACACGCTGCTGCGCTAGGAATTTCTGATCGGAGTGTAAGGAGAATTTTACATGCGGAATTACATTTTCATCCGTACAAAATGATGGTCATACACCAGCTAAATTAACATTATTGGATTAACTGTATCACTTCTTGCCAAGCTATTCGTGAAAATGTTCCAGTAAATTCTATTGTACTGTTAAGTGATGAGACCATTTCCATTTATCGGGTTATGCTAGTAAGTAGAATTTTTGATACCTGGCAGAAAATAATCCCTTACAGTTACACGAGCGTCCCCTGCACTCTGAGCGTGTTACAGTTTGGTGTGCCATTTCTGAACTTGGAGATAGGCCCATACTTTTTTGAGGTAAGAAAGCAATCAATTACAGTAACTTCTGATCGTTATGGCAACATGTTATGCAAAACTTAACGAACTCGGAGATCAGGTCGAAAATTTGTAGTTTAAACAAGATGGCGCCACTGCTCACACTGCAAGACAATCCATGAATGTCCTAATATAAATGTTTCTCGGGCGTCTAATTTCACAACGAGGCAACATCCCATGGCCTGCATGGTCACCCATTCTTGCTGCGTGTGATTTTTTTTTCTCTGGAGATATCTGAAAGCTGAAGTATTTAAAAAAGAAACCAAGAAACATTGATGATTTTAAAGCTGCTATCCGACAAGAAATTGATTTGATACCACCGAAAATGATGAGGTGAGTGATGCAGAACTTCAAGGCAAATTTGCAAAACTGTAGAGATAATGAGGGTCGGCATATGAGATATATAATTTTCAAAAATTAATAACAGGTATGTGAAAATAAATGGCAAACATTATTTGCTTAAATTATACAATTAGATTTTTTATCATTTCTATTATGTCTGTTTTATTCACTTTTCTAATAGGGAGATATTTCTGCCGAACCCTGTATATAACTTGTACGATACTATATTGTATTTCGCTAATGTCCTGCCACGGTTTCACTGTACTATATTGTGGCAGGTGCAACGTGGCGGTGATGCTGCTAACAGACGTAGTAGTGGATGGCGTGGACTTGGACTGGTCCATCCATGTGCCTCTGATGCTGCACATCTTGTTCTTGGGCATGGACCACAACCGTCCCTTGGTTCACGAACACTGCAAGCAACTTCTCCTCAACCTCTTGGTGGTACTGGCGGAACACAATGACCACCTTACGGTCGCTCATATTCTACTCAACTCTAAGACTGCTCAGCTGGGTCTGGGACTCCCAGCTCCTGCACTGCCCGTCTTACCACATGTTTTCACAGGCAAGGCTTCATATTGTGTTTCTAAAAACAAAGATAAAAATTAAACCAAATGGCCAATAAAGAATGAAAGGAGGATAATACAGAAAGGCCCACACACTGCACAAGCAGGCTTGCAACTCACCTGGTAAACCCTAGGAAATTTTTGTGTCTAATAAAAAAACGGGTAAATACAGGAAGTTTTGCAAAATATAATGAAAATACTGGAATATTAGTTAATATGGGACATTTAACCGAAAGTTTAAAATATTTGCTCTTTGGCTAAGCGATAAAGTAAACTGAAAAATTAAGTATGCACATTTAAACATGTACTCTTACCTCATAAACAAGAGCTGGGAAGTGACAAAAGATGTATTTCCCCAACAATATTCTAATTCAAATATGTCCTATTACCCTTTAAACAAGGATTGGGAAACGACAAATAATGTAGTATTTCCTTATCAATATTCTAATTCACATATGTCCTACTACCCCTTAAACAAGGGTTGGGAAACAACAAAAGATGTATTCCCTCATCAATATTCTAATTCAAATATGTCATATTACCCCTTAAATAAGGGTTGGGAAACAACAAAAAATGTATTTCCTCGTCAATAATAAATCATCCTGTTTTAAACATAGGCTACATGAATTCACACTTAGTCAGTTTGGTGAAAAATGAAATTTTATTACTCTTTTTTTCAAACTTAAACCACCTGAAAAAAATAGCAACTCCTTATGGAAAACCTGGAATTTGGTAGTAAGAAAATAGTGGCAACCCTGACAAGGAAATTGTCGATCCAAAGGTTCACATTTTAAATACAACACATCAAAGTCATTTTTGGGGAACATCAGTTCCTTTCTTCAGCATAGAACTGTACTCACGTCTACTAAAGAAGGGACCTAATGTTCTCCAAAAATTACTCTGAAACGTTTTGTTTTAAACATATTTGCTTTGAGCTCATGGGCAGAAAATCCTGTGCAAACAACTTGGCCTAACTGTTTATTACCCATTTCAGTGGTCGATTATTCTATGGCCTCACTCTCACAATAGACAGGATTACCAATGACAAGGAGTTTGTGATTAAAATCCCTGTCATGGTGTACTAAAATTTTTTTTGTCTAAATATTTTCCTACTTTCTTTTCATGCAAATATGGAGCACTTCTTCTAAATTCAACCTTTCTTATATCCAACATTACTTTAAAACCTTCATACACTTAATTCTTATGTTTATCTTAGATGTATTTTTAGCACCTGGATGGGTAGTAAGATGTGCTGAAATAAACCTGTAAATTCTGTTTTTAATATTCCACTCTTCCTTACCCTCCCAATATTATGTTTTTTTTAAATTGCGCTATCTTTTCTATTTTTGTTTCAGAGCCTAACATTGAATTTGATAGTTACCTTCAAGGCCCAATGCCCAGTACTACAGCAAGTGCCACAGCTTTACCAGGAATCACTTCTATCGTAGTACCTGTTTCATCTTCTGGTGAGACATTAATATTTTTATTTGTAGTCATTTTTTTGGCAACTAGTTTTCTTAGAACATTTATATGCTATTACAACCAACCAAAATTTAAACCCAGCCTCTAGGATCAGAGCCAGGAGTATTGACCACTAAATGTAAACAGTTATATTTCTAATATCAATTTTATTTACTTAACACACATTTACAAGTCTTCTTGGTCCATAATTTACATGAACCTAAAATATAATTATATTAAACAAACTTAACTAAACTATTCCATGAGAAACCAAAATACAGTATCTTAATCAAATATAACATATTTTAAATACAACATATGACACCTGTACACAGGAATCAAACTTAGAACCTTTGACTTAGTGTGTCAATGCTCTACCACGGAGCCGCCCAGTAATTGTCTTGTTCTCAAGGTCATGCTTAAATTAAAGTATAATTACTCTGAGCATGGGGTAATCCTGGATAGCTCAGTGGTAGAGAATTGATGTGCTATGCCAAAGGTCCAGGGCTTAGTTATTCTCATGTACAGGTGTTGTTTTTCAACTATATTTAATTTAATTGGAAGATATATCCAACTAAAATTGTATCTGTAACCAAAATTAATTTCCACCCTCAAAAATATGGTAATTTAATAAATCTTTATCTTTTCAAATAAACATCAAACTTTTAATGTTGTGCGCAGGAGACACCAACCTTGTACCCATTGCACCGATGACTGTGAGTTCCCCTGCCCCTCCCGTCATTGTTACTCCCGAGGATGGGGTTAACTGGACAGGTCCTCAACCTGGCCCCAACATGTCAATACAAGATGTTATCAAGTCACTCATTGATTTCCTGGCTAACAGGTGAGTTAAGTTATTTTCTTAAGTGGTGGTCAACATTCTGATGTCACTCACCATCTTCCTCTTGGAGCATCAAAATATTGAAGTGTTTATAAAGATCAATTAATGTTTATACTTTTAACAGTCTGTTAGCTTATAACCTGATTGGGTAGTAAGACGCAGTGCTAAAAGAAAAAGAAAAAACAAGCTGCTGATCTTCACACGGGTAAGCTGCTTAAAAAATATATCTTCGGCTCTGCACTATAGCCACATAATTTTGGTGTGCAGAATGTCCCCTGGGACCATCCCACTATAAAAAATTTCATTTTAAAGAATTTTGGGGATAACTATCACATTTAAGTAATCAGTATGTAAAGTTTCGGCTTTGCACCTTATCGGGAAGTTAGAGAAAGACTGAACAGACACCCATGGCTTTTATTGTAGATTTGTGCTTCACTTAACTATCATATGTATTAAATTACAAATATATTATAATCTAGGTATTATATTCCTTGATTAAAAAAACCTAAATAAAAACTTGTTCATTGCAGACAGAACCAGCCCTTGTGGAATTACGAGGATATCACCGCCAAGGTTTGGTCAGTGCGAAGTGTGGAACAGCTGGACATATTCTTGCAGCATGTGCTGCGGGTATTTAAAGATTCCCTGCCTCACGCTCTAATCAATGAGCGCTGGGCTCAAACTGCGCTGCAGTTGGGACTCTCCTGCTCTTCGCGACACTATGCCGGCCGCTCTCTCCAGGTGGGTTTGGCATTCTTTCCATCAACACACTCATGTCATAGACGTATTCAGGGCTGTTGGATGAGGGGAGGGTGTGGTTTTGAGAAGGTGGTGAAAGGGGCTTCCTCCTACACGGGCTTTCCCTCCACAGAAAGTATGATTAGTGATATATTTTTATATTCCTTGAAGATGTCTAAGGTTGTAGCTTATTATAATTGTATAAAATTCCTAAAATCTAAAACTAGAGATGGGTTGAATCCAGTATGTTATGTATATGAATCATCATTTTACCTTCCAATCCTGAATCTTGAATTTGAATCTGAATCCAAATCTTTGAAAAAATTATGAACATATAACGAAATATAGGAATATAACAAAATAATAGAAACAAAAAATAGTGATTTAATGCTATAATTTTTTGCTAAAATTCGTTCATTATAATATTTATACACGGGGTTAAACCACCAATAAACTGTATTGGATTTATAAAACAAATTACAGCTCAAAATTTTTGAAAAAAAAAAATCTTTTTGGTCTAAAATTTGATGTTTTCTGTAATCCTCGAATCTTGAATATTCTTAAGGATCTGAGCATTCTAGGGTACCATTCTTATCTAAAACTCACATTATTATTTAGAACACTTCATTCCACTTCAAGAGAGATTCAACTTCTAAGAAATATATTGACATCTCCTGTCGAGGACTCGACTACGAGATACTGCAGTTAAAACCCCGCCCCCTCAAAATAAATTTCTGGTTACGACACTGTACATAGTGATCAACACCCTCTTTAGCACACACTCAAGGTTACATACTTTTTAGTGTGGTCTATATTTGACAAACCAAGGAAAGTGATGTATGACACACTGGCTTTGACTTCACTATAGTCAGAATTTATAGGTGTTTAGAACATTCCAACTAAATAAAATAACTTGTGTTTTTATTTAAAAACCTTGTCATGGTGTGAGACCAGTAGATGTAATGTATGCTCCCAATAATATCGTTTAAATAATCTATTAGGAAGGTAGGAATGAGACCGCAAGGGAGACCAATAAAGAGATGGGAGGAGCAGATAACAGTAAGTGTGAGAATGAAAGAAGAATGGGGGAAGCAAAGAGAAAGATGGAGGTATTTTACTAAACCAACCCAGCCACAGGCTGGAAACATTTGATGATGATAGTGATGAAGTAATGTATTTATATCCAATTTATAAGCAGTAGCTTACTGCTTAGTGTATGTGTTTGAGAACAACTTTTTTTTTTTTTTCTTTTACATGCAGTATAATTTATTGGTAAAGAAAGATCTTCAATGCAGTACTGCTCTTAAACACACTTTGTCAATCTAGGTTTCAATATGTCTTGTTCGTTCAGGTGTTTCGAGCTCTTAGAGTGCCTATTACTTCACGGATGCTGTCCGACATCTTGTCCCGTCTTGTTGAAACAGTAGCAGAACAAGGGGAAGACATGCAGGTATGTGTGTATAACTATTCACTCAGCTGTTTCAATTTATTCTTATTGTTTGTTGGATGTTTGTCTGAATTGATAGGATCATACTCATATCCCTTTAAAAAGCCTCTTCAAAATATATTATCTAAGTGAGTTTAGTATTTATATGATATTCAAATATGAATTAGTCAATTTTGCATTTTCCTCTTCACATCTACTCATAGCCAAAGTTACTAATGATATTTTCCCACTCAACTTATTTTTAGTTCTTGTCATAGCAGAAAAATTATGTTTTTTCTCTATTGGATTTACTTTATTTAAGTTTTATTCTCTACATTCATGGAAAAAACCATTATTGACAGCTATAAAAGCTACTAAGTCTGCAAGTATTTTCATGCCAAGCTATATGATCTTCAGCTGTCACTTTTTATAGATATAATTAATACTTATAAAATAACACTAGTGCTATATTTGGAATAAGGTACAGGAAAAGTGGCTAGAAACATGTCAAAACACAATATAACTTTTACAATGAAAAGAACACACTTCACACTTTACATTGTTGCCCCTCTTTAAGAAAATCGATCATGACCTCCCGATCCCCCGACCTAAGTTTCGTTCTATCGAAACTCATCAGGAGAGAGTGTGAAATGTATAACACAACTTCCTAAAATAGGAAATCAAAAAACAAACACAAAGGTACAGAAAAAAAGGAAATTCGTAAAGAATGATATAACACTAATAATATATCAAAACCTCTTTTTTTTCTCTTGTGTGTGTGTTTTCTTAAACTGTCCTCCTACCAAGATTCTACTATATCATAGTTTACTGAGCGCTTTAACTTAATCTATAATAATCACATAAAACTATGTTATTCTCTCTTTTAGGGCTATGTCACAGAACTACTCCTAACTCTTGAAGCTGCCGTCGATTCACTAGAGTCTGATTTCCGTCCATTGGACTTCATGAAGGAGATTTTCAAATCAACACCTAACTTGAACAACAAGGAAAGTGGGGGTGTAGTGGGAGGAAAGAGGAGTCCCGGTGGGGTGGGGTACATGTGCAGTGCAGGCCCCCTTGGAACTCAACACTTAGGCCAAGGGGGCCACACACGAAGCACCAGTTACTCTGTTTCTTACTGCATGCGCAAGGCCACGGGATCGCCCGCAACCGATAACAAAGGTACTTAAAAAGATTTATTTGTTCATAGGTATTGGTAAAACCAAGATTTATAAAGTTTGTTTAAAAATACATTGTATTAACTTTCTCTTGGCCCATAGGTGAGAAGAAGTACTGTGATCATCAAAACAAATGTATTGAATATTCATGAACCCCCAAAGCCGAAAAAGTGGTTTTAGCAATTCTGTGTGTCTGTTCATCAGTATAGAGTCAAAACCATTTTACTGATTGGGCAGAAACTTGGTATCTAGGGTTTTCATGGTGTTCATAAGGAGCTTTTGGAATTATCAATTCACCCCTAAAAATAATGGTAGTTTAATAAAGGAGGAAAAGATAAAAAAAATTATCTTTCTCAAAATTAACTTAGTGGATTCTGATTAAAATTCTCATCCCTGTACAGTTAGGTTAACATTACAAATAAAATGACCTATTTAATTTTTATGGGAAATTGACTTCAAGGGTACGCTACATAAGTGGATAGCTCCAATTTTGATATATCTCCACATAGATATAAAATAACTCATCATTGCAAAGTTTTAGGACTATTAAAGATACAAAAATTTCATCTGAAAGAGTTTAACTACTACACTATGGATATTAAGTCTCCCTCAAGAAGGGTTTCAGACTATCAGTAACTGATAAAATTAACATAGCTAGTACACCCAAGATATTAAGAAAAAAACTTTAAGTTATAAAGTCCAAAATAGAAGGCTGAGAAATGGGAGCAAGCCCTCAAAATTTACAAAACTATAGCACTTATCACATGTCGATAGAACAATCAAAATAAATGTCATCTGCTGATATATTATGATAAGCTATGATGTTCCTTTTTTATTTTCTCATTTCAATATGTTTTGTAACAAAGTCAATTAAATTTATTCTATTGGGGGAAATGTGCTCTATTTGTTTAACTATGTTTCTGTAACAAAGTACCATATATTATTTCATTTCATTTATCTTATGATTAATGTTAGTCAAATATTTTTCTGTCTAAGTAATATGTCCATTTGTGCACTTGGTTTGTTGCCATACACATGTTCTGGATACTGTTTTGTTTCAAATATTTAATTTATTTTATTTTAATTTAATGACTGCCATAGTTGTTTTGTGATTCCTTTTCCTGTTAATATTTTGTAAACATTCTTTTCCTACATGGGAACTTGGCAGGTACTTCCCAATTTTTGAGCTATAAACAAATGGCTTCATTTTTAGGTAAAGATGTGAGAAAGTATGTGCGGGCCATATCATTTAGTTGGTTATTATTTTTAAATACATTCATTTATTTTTATTTTCTTATCTTTGGTATAGTTATAAAAAATTATTTTACATGAGTGTAGCTTTGCAACAACAACGCAATTATGTATTAAAGTTATGTGAAACCATAATGACAAAATTTGCATTTTGTGTTCTTCAATCAAGATTTGATCACTGTGCAGAGATTCCATGCTTTGTATTTTACTGGAGTAAACCACCTTATATTATTGAGCATGAAATAGTGCACTGCCCTTGCAAAGTCACATTCAACTTCTTGTTGTTCCACCAGATATGCGTGGCAGGACGTCGTCTGAACTGGAGGCTCGATCTGGCTGTAACCTTAACAAGTACTCAACCAACCTGTCCCGCTCACGCTCGGCTCAGTCCCTGAAGCTACTAGGCGACTCTGCAACACAAGACGACAAAATGACCATCTTGGCCCAGCTATTCTGGTTGGCTGTGTCACTCCTTGAGTCAGATTATGAACACGAGTTTCTTCTAGCGCTAAGGCTGTTGAGTCGGGTACTTCATCGCCTGCCGTTGGACCGGCCAGACGCTCGTGACAAGGTTGATAAGCTGCTGTCCCAGCTCAAGTGGACGTCTTTCCCTGGAGTGCATGCTCTCCTTCTCAAGGTAACTCAAGGAAACACCATACTATTACTAGTTTTTAAGTGGACTACCGTGTATATCTGTTGAAAGTTAAGGTGTTCCCACACTTCAAACATTTAAAATAGGCCCTTAGATTGTAATTTTATAATTAAAAAATGACTTTCAGGTAGAGTGAAGCTAAACACAATTAGTTAAAGATCAAAAATCTTTGTTATGAATTAGCTCATGGTATCATCATCATCATCATTGATGAATTAGTTCATGTATAGTTTGTCAATAGTAGCTCAGCATTGTGCCAGTGTGACAATCTTGTTTTAAGTCCCGAGTTATCACAAGTACTTAAGCTATTGATTAGTATGTAGTTATGCGTTCTAAATGCCATTCTCATGTAGTTTGGTTTGGCGGTGACAGAGAGGTCAGGGTTTGAGCCCCAGCAGGGTCCATTGGGCAAGTTTTTTCCCCGTGAACAAATTCCTAATCTTCTTCAACACTAATGAAAGTACATTTACTCTGAAGGCTCCCATGAGGGGTGGATTGGAGTCCCATCTGTATGTTACCCACCCCCCACCCCTCCTTTCCTTGTCCTAGAGAGAAAATTCCATGAATTAATCCTTTCAGTATGGAATTTTAGAGCATCTGAACTTAATTCTGAGCTTATGAGCCAATTTTCACCAAAATAAAAGTTTCTAAAAATTATCAAAACATAAAATAGATTTGTATCTGAACCCATTGAAAAGAAAGCTGTTGAAGATGGAATGGGAGGAAATCTACAGTTTATAATTTTATCTCTGTCAAGTTGGATTTTAATGCTTCAAAGTTGTTTGTTTGATTTATTCAAAAAAAATTAACAAAAAAAGAGTAAACATTGCAAAGTGATAAGGGGGGCTTCAGTTATCCATTCTCACCCATTTATGGGTGTCCTCGGACCATACTATATTTGAAGTTTGTAAAAGCCTTACACACATAAATCCTTTAGTCACTTTTTCCATTAATCCCTGGGAAATCTTGAGGTCATCTTTCATTCAGCTAAATCTGGTAGCTCTCTTGTAAACTAAGGGTTAACAAAAGCCCCCAAATTATTTGTACTTGATGTAAAAAAAAAAATCTCAACTATTTAGGGAGTAATTATTTTTTTGAATTCTAAATATCTTTTGAAAAATCTTAAATCTTTTAATAAAATAACAGTAGGCCTATGTTATTTTTTTAATACAACCCCTTAGCTCAGTCGGTAGCGTTTCTGCCTAGTGAGCTAAGAGTCCCGGGTTCGATTCACGGCATGGCCAAAAATGTATCATTGGTGAAATATGGGTTTACACTTTCACATTGATAAATTAATGGCCAGGGATTGGATGTTGTGCCTGTCCTATTCCTAAGTTAGATTATAAGGCACATGAAGCTACGATAGGCCTATTAAGCCGGTAGTGGAAAGTATATGGCTTGAATAAAAAAAACTGACCCAGACCATAGGCTGGAAACATTAATGAATGTAGTAGTAGAGGTAGTATGCTCTTTTTTTAATTTGTATCTAGTTTGTTTAAAAAATTGCAAAATATCCTACTTTAAACATTTTTCAATTCTTCATATCAATCACTTTGTTAATGTGTTTTTTTATAAAATTATCTAGGGGTGTACTAGTCCCAACACATATGAGCCAGTTGTGACACTGCTGTCTCAGTTCACTCCTCTGCTTGACTTGCCGGTGGTAGATCCTAGTCAGAGCCTCGCATTTCCCATGAACGTTGTGGCACTACTTCCTTACATGCTTCTCAACTATGAAGATGCCAATGAACTTTGCATCCGCAGCGCGGAAAATATTGCCCAGGTATTCAAACATATTTTTTAATACAGTCAAAATTTGATTTCATGTCATGTTTTAGTTTCCAGATGATTTAGTAAATTAAATACCTATTAATAATAAATAGATAATTGTAGTTATTTAAGTTTGTTCTTGATTTTTTATCACCTGTTTTCATTCCTTTTATGCATGAAATAATGTACAGGAAAGAGTGACAGGAATAAATAAAAGGACAAATACAATATGGCCTTAATTAAAGAAGGAACACAATGCACACTTTAAACTGATGCCACTGGAGAAAGGAAATAAGTCCTTTTGTCAAATTTATTTTGTACCCTAATCGGTTATCGCATCTTTTAATGCAGGGCTGTTCAACTTTTGGTAATCTGAGAGCCACGTTAAAAAAAGGGTCATTCCTAGAGCCGCATCCAGAATTATAAATACAATGCAGATATTTAAATATATGGAGACTCCGACCATTAAGTTTAGTAAGCACTTCTAAAATTTCGTAATAAAGAAAAGTCATGTTGCTTGTAAATTTTCCTATTGAAACACTAGACAAGATACAGTTGTTTATAAATGTATAAACTAAAGTAGCTATATCAATATTAATTATTGTAGTTGCTAATCGCAATACATGTGAAAGTGATTTATTGTTATTTGGATTTTATGAATTTCATCATTGAAAAGTGCTTTTGCAAAGATATTTGTTCCCGAGCATTGCATACAACTCAAGTCCAAAGACTCTCAATTTTAGATTGCGGTCTCTTAGTAATAATTTTTAAAAAATCTTCTCCTTTTTCGATTCTGTCAGTATAAAAAGGATCTTATTGCAAATTGCACAGTTCCAGTTGCCAAGCCCAGTTTGTAGAAGAGAGTATTTAAAACTAAGTGAAACAATATTTCCAGGTGAGTACAGAGAAGAGCAAGAAGTTAGAGAACCTGGCCACAGTCATGACCTTGTACAGCCGCCGCACTTTTAGTAAGGAGAGCTTCCAGTGGACCAAGTGTGTCGTAAAGTATCTCTATGACACTTATGCTCATCTAAGTTTCAACATGTTGGCGTTCCTGGTTGAGGTATTTATATCACGGCAATGTTAGATTACTTTTAATGCATACTTCACCAACCTTAAAAGGTAGCAGTCTTACCTTGTCAGACAACATCACAGCTCTATCTTATAAGCTACTCGATAGTGTATCCTGTCAAGGAAAAACTGCTACCTTTAAGGGTATACGTATTAGAAAAGTATTTTAATTAAAAAATATCTCTGATTTTAAAATTTTAAATGTTAAAACTTGAAACCAAAAAAAAAAGTTCTTAAGATAAAAGTAATAAAAAAATAGTTTCAAGTATTTTTAAAGTTTATTGTCAAATCACATTAGCATAGTGAGTTGAAAGATTAATTTCTCATCTTTTTACCTCGCACACCTTTTTTCCGTACCGTTCTGTGACGTTTCCCTGAGAACTTGGTATTCAAAGCTAGCGCTATGGATTTATTGTCTTGAGTGTCTTTTTTCCGCACCGTTCTGTGACGTTTCCCTGAGAACTTGGTATTCAAAGTTAGCGCTATGGGGTTATTGTCTTGAGTGTCTTTTTTTTTTTACCTTTGAATGGAATGTCTTGTCCAGTGCATGGAGAAAAACATGTGTAGAGCAAAGTCGGTTTTGGACCCTTGCATCTGAGCCAGTTGGAGAGGACTTGTGTTTGCGTGTCAATAGAAGACACATATTTGTGTTGGGTTTGTTGATGAGCCAGGTTCGAAGTCTGGTCAAAACATGTTGTGGTTGTTGTTGTTGGAGTGTGACCCAACTCACCAGATTGTGATAAGTTCAAGAGTCTTGTTTTTATAATGTGTGTTATCACTTTATGGTCCTGATGAGAATGCATCAATAATAATAATAACAAGAGTTTGTTGAAAGTAATAATATTTTCAGCATGGGGAGGTGCAATTGATAGTATCAACTTGTATTTTATTTGGGAGAAAGCTAAATTTTTGTAAGACAAATTAAGTAGATACCAAGATTAAAATGAATAAAAAATGTTATTTTATTTTAGTTGATAACTACATAAAAATATGCATTCCAAATATGTTTCTAGCACTAAACAGGTAGCCTGTATTTACGTAATAATTCTAGGTGCTGGAGAAGGGCCCAACCTCAGTTCACTTGCAAGTTCTCAGTATCATCCATTGCATGCTTCACTACATTGATCTCGCTTCTGCGGCCGCTCAGCCAATCAACGCTGACTTGCTGCGGGTCATTGCTAAATATATTGAGGTGAGCACCTCCATTGTATGAGGCTTGTACAGCAATAAAAAGTATATCCTCTTATTTATAGTTTAGTAATTTAATGTTACAAATAGAATAAAGCTCGATTATGGGATAACACAATGGAGTGGTTTTTTTTTCCTTTTTTTTATTATTTTGTTTTTTTATTTTCAGAGCTCTTATACCACTGATTTATAGTTTGTCGTTTGTGATTTAGCCCAACATAATCATGGAGGACATACATACTAACCAGGCTCATTAATTTATCACTTAACTGACTATGGATCCTACACTTAATTTAATGCATTGTAAAGAAAAAAGCTTTATTTTTCTCTAGCAATTATAATAACTAGTATAAAAAAGTAAACCTCTCAAATTTTCTGTGTTTTATATTATTTGGGTTGGTATTCGAGATATGTAGCTGAAATAAAGATGCCCGTTTGATATTGGAATTAATAAAATAGTGGATTTGACCTCTCTTTTTAAGTTGCATATGAAACTTTTTGAATTTGTTATCAAACTTTTTTTTTATGTATAGGGTACACACTACAAAGAATCTCTGAAAATCTTGAAGTTAGTGGTGACGCGTTCTTCCACTCTCGTTGCTCCACCTATCTCTGTCCACCCTTCTCACTGGGAGCCATCAGCCACATCTTTACACCCTTCATTCACAGACAGTGAAGTTTTCACAAAGAAAGAACTACCAGGTGGGTTATCATCGATCATGTTTTGATTTTAATTTTGTTAAGAGCCTGCCTCACTCTACAGATAGTGATTAGTTTAAGTAGGTAGGTAACAGCTCAAATCAGGCCTTTATTAGATAAAAATATAATTAATATATATATTAATGTGACAAAATGGAAAATATAATTATTTCAAGATGGAAAAACAATTTCTCTTATTCCAATGTTGGTGTTTTAGTCATGTTTTGATCTTACCTATGAATAACTATTTATTATTATTATTTTTGAGAAAACGCACAGCTGATTATGTTTGATAATTATTCTCTTGGGATAGAAGAGATTCCCTACAAAATTCCTTGATGAAGTTACAACATTAAATATAAACATTTTGAACACCGTTAACAACACTAATGGTTAATTTATCCAAATAATTTGTGGTGGCCCAGAACTGGGATTGCTCTTTAAAATATTTTAGTGTATTTTTTATTTTATTAGTTGAAAGTGTTTATCTCTGGCTACAAAGTAATCAAATGTGTCTGCATTCCTTTCTCTTCCCCATTATTTTTCTGACATAAATAAAAAGTAATTTCAAATCTAATGAAGCAAAAATATTAACTTCACAAAACATTCTCTTTAAATGCCACGAGTCAATCATAAAGATTCCGACTTATGGCATTATCCGATAAATAGATATGAGTGTATTATGTCTATTGGTGAAGTTTTTTCTATGTTGGTGAGATTAGACTGTTTCCTGTTCTTCCCTACCTTCCTTAGCCTTACTTTAATCTTTGAGTAAACAAGGACCTACATGGAACATGGTAGGTTTACTGTATTGTGTAATCATAATTTGGCGGACTTTAGAGTTCCCACCAAGTGCCGCTAGTGCGGGATTTTGGCACTGTCAATTTTAGTAGTGATGTTCATGTGAGATCAAGTTCCATGAACTTTATCATGTAAGCGTCTTCAGGCTTCCACATGCTTCATAAGTCTAATGACTGAGCAAGACAAGACTGGGAAAGGTCAAGTGAAGGTGAGTGGTCTCTTCTTCTGTCCATTCGTGTTTCCTACAATCCATTGTGTTTCCATGTTCCTAACACTAGTCCTCCAGAGAGTTTAGTTTGTCCTCGAGAATGATGCTAACGCTACAATTTCACTATAATGAGAATTCCTTTATATCATAGAACAGTATATTATGTAGATAAATAAAACATTCTGAAAAATTGATTCATTAATAACAATTTGGCAATTTTTTTTTTTACAATCTTACAAAAATGATGAACTAAAAAATAACTGTAGCATTCTTAGCACACAAAACATGAATAAGACCTGGCATGCTCACACACGAATCCGGTATAGGCATGGCACTAAAAGGGTTAATATATTAGTTTGTGCATTAGAAGTAATTCTTGTTTTAATACAGTGTTAATATTTCATTGTAAAGAGTTGATTTAGACCACAAAAGTAAACATGTTTTTTCAACTGTAGGTCGAACTATGGACTTCACCTTTGACCTCTCTCAGACTCCAGTGATAGGTCGTCGATACCTTGTGAAGGAAGACGAGAAGAGTTCGGTTGGAGGTGGGTCACCTCGACGCTCTGTCTCCCTCTCGCCAGCAGACAACGCCAGTATTGCCGGCTGGAAACGACCCTGGATGTCTCAGGTGAACATATCTCCATCAGGTCTCACTGTCTCTTAGCAACATTATTTTGTGATACAATAAGATTTTATTCATTTATAAGATTTACTATATATGTTTGTGGAGTTTGGAAAACTTTGACCTATCTTCGAATAAAATTACATCTTAAGACAGTTTCAAATCCGCCAAGAAATGTTTTGATATATAAAATATACTTTTTATGTTAATATTTGGTCATTTTGTGTGGTTATGTACACTCCACTCCACTCACGCCGACAAATTGACAAATCTTATAAGCTACACCATAGTCAATCTGTCAAAGTACATGCCAAAAATTTGGATTATTTGAATTACATGTTGTGATAGTGACTTGGTTTTTCAGCTTATGCTTAAATGTGTAAATTTCTATGATAAAACATTTATTAAAGGATGTTTAGTGTCTAAAGTTATAAAAAAAATATGCCCAATATAATCTATTTTCAACATAAATTATATCTCTTTATAACTCCTAATAATGTTCATGTTTATTTGGTAAGGAGTAGTAATAATTGATAATAGGGTTGAATCTTCGTTTTTATTCCCTTCTCCTTATTTTATATATATTTTTTCTTCTATGACAACTTGAAGATGGTGTGAAATTCACCAAAACATGTCGTCATCATAGAAGAAAAAATATACATAAAATAAGAAGAAGGAATAAAAACGATGATTTAACCATATTATCTTTATAACTAGTTTTTCAATGCTAAACAATTAGATATTACTTCAGCATTGTAAGAAGTAAATTTCAAGTGCAGAGGTAATAATATTTATAACATAATTAAATAAATCAATCTTTAAATATTAACTTTTAATATACACCATTCTTTGATAATGAAATGTCAAAATAAAATATTTAAACTGCTATCTAACAGTCTATGATAATAATGCTAGAAATCTTAGCTATGGTTTATTTGTTACCGTTTTTTGTACATAATGTATATTGACAACCTAAAACTTAAAAGATTGTTTTGTTTTCATCATTACAGGGAAGAGTACGAGAATGTCTTGTAAATCTCTTAACAACATGCGGCCAGCGTGTGGGTCTCCCAAAGAGTCCATCTGTGAGTTATAAGCTTCATTTCATATATTTTCTGCAAACAGAGTTTACTAATATTCCATTTACTATTTTTAAGTTAATGGATATTAAAAATATAGAGGAAGGCTTATTTTGGATCTTACTCTTCCTTTGTTTTTACCATCTCCTCTGCATACTAATGCAGTTACATTTCCTTTAAACCACCTACCTTGAGTTAAGTAATTAATAACCTTGATGGTACACATAGTTTGTTTTTTAAGCCCACTAAAATAAGGGTTGAGAAAATATTCACACCAAGGTGTATTTAGAATTGTTGACATTAAAATGTGCAAGTATTTCTAAAACTAGTACTGACCTAAATAATTTTTAAAACGTTGTTTAAAAATAGATTTTATAGTTATATAATCGCCAGTTAAGGTAGTGTTATTTTTTGTATAGAACCTATTTTAATATTTCCTGGAAGTACCTCATATAATATAGGATTTGAGATTATATGATATTCTCATACATGAAAGAAGGTGCAGGAAAGGGGGGATAGGAACAAATAAGAGAAGACTGCTAATAAAATATTATTTCAAAAGGGAGGTTGTATTCAAGTCACAATGTTTTAAGTTTTATTGGCTACAAACATATATTTGTTGGTAACACACTAATCGATGAAAGGTGTAGCTTGCTGTCATTCTAATTTTATTTTCAGTCAGCCAGAACTTATGTCAATTATTTTTGAAAAACATTTGAATTGTTTAATAAGGAACATTTAAGAATATTTATAAATAAAATTCAATTTTTAGCAAAATTTGATTGTACAAGTTGTAATTTAATACAATTTGTACAACCTAATTTCACTAAAAATTGAATTTTATTTATAAATATCATGTCAGTTAGTTAAGAAAATTAATAACAGCCATTTTGCATAAAATATTTTCAGGCAGTATTTGAATACAGAATTATATAGTTGTCCATATTCATAGACAGACTTAGTGCAGCTCGAAACCAAATACAATACGACACCTATCTTAACTTGAATGGAATGGGCCATTTTTGCATATTAAACTAGCCCATTTCATTCTGGTCTAGGTAGGTGTAGTCCTGTATTTAATATAGCCCCACACTACCTGAGGTGTACTAAGTCTGACTATGAATCTGGCCCATAGAATTAACTTTATCTAAATAAATATTGTTGAATGTAAAGAAGAACAAAGCAAACACTGTATATTAGCAATTTATACACCTCCTGCAAAAATAAATGGTACAGAACTCCGTACAAACTTTCTTGCTCTATTGTTTAGAAATTGAGATATTTACTCAAAATTCGTAATATAATATACACTAGCAAACCCGAGAACAAATTGCACTGGACATATGTAAAACATTTTTTGTTTCGTGGTTTTAAATTTCATAATTACATTTTTAAAGAAGTAACGTCTTCATTTGTAGATTTGGACCAATAAAAAATATCGATATTGGGTCCCCAATTGTCAACATTTCGTATTAAAATGTTGACTTCCCATTAAAATTTTCATCATTTTACTAGGGGATGCACATCTTATGGTTATCACACTGCTATTAAATTTCTCTTTTATAAATTTTGACCAATAAAATAGGTAATTATTGACTATTGAGTCTAAAATGAGAGATATAGAATCGTTATAGCCAATTTTGAGAAAATGGAATTTTTCTCTTTTCATCCTCTAGTAAACTGCTATTAATTTTAGGGTTAGACAGACACACAGACAGACGACGTTGTAAAAACCACTTTTTAGGGTTCAGGGGGTCATGAAACAGTGACATCCATCAACATCTCGGGCTAGATTTTTTTGACGGTCGAATACTTTACCTTAAAGTGTTGAGAAAGTTAAAAGAAAAATATATTTGTGTATAGCTTGAAAACTTTGGGTTTTATAAAAATTTATTTCAAGTAAAAGATGATTATTATAAATAGATCCACATGTATGCAATGATAAGTAATTTCATATCTCAAAGACTTACAGAGATAAAATTAAAAATTAGAATTTAGGCATCAGACCGGAACCCTTAAAGACATTTTGACAAAAAATTGAGAGTAGCCATTTGGTTTGTAATATTGATTAAAGCTTAGAAATGAAATCTAATCAAAATCGTTAAAGCTGATTTTGAAAAAATCTATTTTTTTTTCTCTTTCCACTCTTAAGAAAACTACCCTTAATTTTAGGGTTGGATATCCCATTCCAAAAATTCCTCAGGTTAAACCTATGAAAACCCTATATACCAAGTTTTAGCCTAATCGGTAAAATAGCTTAGGCTCTAGCCTGAGGTACAGACAGGCAGGCAGCATTGCGAAAACCACTTTTTAGGCTTCGAGGGGTCATGAGACGTCGACATCCATCAAAATCACGAGTTCAATTTTTTTTTGACGATCACAATACTTCCTCTACCTGTAAGGTAGTGAGAAAGTGAAAATATTGATATTAGGATCCATCAACATTTCAGGTTGGATTTTTTTACAGTCACAATACTTTACCTTTAGTGTTCGAAAAGTTAAAAAATATTTATATTTGCATATAACTTGAAAGTTATTGGTTTTATAAAAATATGTTTCAAAAAAAATATTTGTATTATAAATAGATCTACATATTTGCAATAAGTAATTTCATATCTCAAATAGTTTTGGAGATATGATAAAAAATGAGAATTTACGCATCAGTCATTTTGCCGAAATATTGAGAGTAGCCATTTTGTTTAGAATATTCATAAATGTTTTTAAATAAAATTTAATCAAAATCGTTAGAGCCGATTTTGAGAAAATCGACTTTTTCTCTTTTTGCCTTTCAGTAAACTACCCATAATTTTAGGGTTGGATATCCAATTTCAAAAATTCCTCAGGGCAACCATATAAAAACTCTAGATACCAAGTTTCAGCCCGGTCCTTAAAATAGCTTAGGCTCTAGTTGGAGGTACATATAGACAGACATACGAAAATTCAAAAACCACTTTTTCGAATTCTGGGGGTCCTTGAAACGTCGAGATTCATCAAAATCTCTAGTTCAATTTTTTTGATGTTCACAATACTTTCTCTACCTTTAAGATAGCGATAAAGTAAAAAAAGTATTGCAGATAGTCAAATCTGAATTTGAATCAGAAAATTTAATAAGCATAAATGCTTAAATTCTCAGATTGGTATGATCTTTTATTTTTCTTATAAAGTGGTAAATTGATATTTTTAAGTGGACGGGTTTTCCCTTAAATTACGTCAACATAATAATAGCTTTAAACATATTAAGATTCAAATTGTGGAGAAAAAGCGATTCGAGATATTTTTTTGAATTCTCAAATATCATTAAGTATTTGAAAAGCCCATCGCTCCTGATGATTTTATTAAAAAATATTCACCATATTCTGTTCATCCTAATATGTTATGCATTACATAATATATATGTCGCTGAGAGGACAGGGCTACACAATTCATACCTTGTTCAATTTGTTAATACAATTTTAAGTTGAGTCTGGGCATCAGTCATAGCATTGCTAAGTGTGCACAAGGTTGTGTTTATAAGGGTATAAGGTATAAGGTATAAGGTACATTGAAAGAATAATTTAAACAGTTTTCATTTTGATATATTTTTTTAAAGTTAATTATTAAAGAGGTAAGCTTAGACAAAGATGTTTATAAATCTATTTTTCTCTTTTTGAATGATAATAAAAGGAATAAATATATTTTAAGCAAAATTTCAAAATTTAATTCAGAGAAAAACCATTTTCCTTATCTTATTCTAACTAAGCTTTGATACGTAAGATTAAATTAAGATCTAATGAATACCTACATGTAAATAATAAAATACCAAGCATTTTGAGAAACATTTTTATTGGTTTACTTATTTTTCTTATATTTTTATAGTATGGAAAGTAATTGATTTTGTAATAAGCCCATGCACATGCTGTACACCTCTTAATAATAATGTCACCATATGTTGATAATATTTGTTTTCTATTATTGATTAAGATAAAAATGTATGGTGAAATCTTTTTTAATTAGAAATTTTTCAGAATCTCTTTCCCAATATTATCTATAGATCTAGTAATGTTTCAAAATTTTTAAAGACTTTATCTATAATGTTTGCATGAACAGCATTTCATTGTCTTATATTGTGTATTTTAGAAAGTTGTTCAATGATATTCTTATTTGTGTATATGGAAGAATGCACAGTAAATCATGACATAAACAAATAAAAGACAAACACAGAAAATATATCTTGCCCATTGAAAAGAGATATTTATAACACATTATACACTGCTGCCACTGGGAAATGTGATAATGATTGCCCCTTTAAGTAAACTGCCTGCGCACAACCTAAGAGCCAGTTTCATGGTCAGGCTTGGTACTTCTCAAGTGCGGTGCTACACGAAATACAAGATGATGCCCACCTGGACTCGAATGAAATAGGTCAGTTTCATATGCAAAACTGTCCCATGGCATGATATATGAAACTGGCCCAATCCATTCTGATCTAGGAAGGTGTCGTCATGTATTTAGTATAGCGTCATCTTCAGGAGCTACGACAGGCCTAGCAAGCTGGTAGCAGAAAATATACTATGGCTTAAAAAAATTGGCCCAATGGTTAGAGTAGAAAATTAAAATATGATTATTTTAAAATATAAAACCAATATAAAACACTAAAGGGGAAAGGAAAATCACATATAATGGTAGGACCCATTGATTGGAGCAAATAAAAAAATATCTCAAGAATAAAAACAGGATATGTGGTGAAACTAAAGTGAAAATAACTTTTTCTGTCAAGGTATAACAGTAGGCCTTTGTATAGAAGGTGGTTCACAAAGAGTGATATGAGCAAATAAAACAGGTTTCACAATGAAAAGCGGAACTTAGTTCACACTTGTCATGGCTGATAAGGAATTAGTTTGAGCATTTCACACTCCAACTTAAATATTTCTCATATAATGAAAACTATATTAAGAAATTAGACAGTAGTATACAATTTACTTTAATATCCAATCATTTGTAGAACCTAAATTTCACAGCAAGTCAGCCAAAAAAAGTTTTTAGAGCTAATTTTCCCAATTCATACATCAAATTGTGTAACCCGCAGTTGTTAATTTTGATAGATATTATCAATACATATAAAATAACACTAATAAAACAATGAAATGTTTTTAATTTATACCGAAAAAAAAAGTAATATTGATAAAAGGCTATTCCTTGCCATATTGTGTTTGTCTGTCTTTCTATTTGTTGCTATTATTCCTTCTTGCGCATTCTTCCATTTATTCAAATTTGCCTCATTAAGTAAAAAAAGGGGTTTCTATAAATGTTTATTCTACTTTATTATATTTAGAAACATTTTGGATGTTAGTATGTTTAATAATCTTTCCAGTGCATGCATAGTAAAAAGTAATGTTACTTTTTCCTGTTCATCATAATGTATTTCACACCCCTGAACATTTCATTTAACTTTACATTTATTTACTTACTTCTTCTAACTAAACAAAATGTAAGCTTAATTTTCATTCTCAATATTCACATTAAATACAATTAAAAGTTTTTATATATTAATCTATAATTTCTAGACTATGTATAAAATATGGAATCATTTATGAAATACTATCAACTACTTGGGTAGAAAATCTCTCTTTTAAATTTAAGTTCATAATAACAATAACCAGATAGATTCTAACATTTGGCCTTTTTCTCATTTGTTTTCCGTATGTGGGTGGTTGTGCCGTGTCTGTATCTAGGATGGTTTTATTAACACAATTAATAAGGTAAACATGCTTAATGACGACATATTATATTATGCTTTTTATAACACAAGCTAAAAATTGTGTACACTTATAAAATTCACGTCACATATTGCTAAATGTATTCAGCTTTTGGTGGCGGGATATATGCATGACTCCAGAATTGTACATATTATAAATATTACTTGGTTTTGTAGTACAGAGGAATCTCATAAGTTCTTTGTTCTTTTTAATCCTGAAGCCCGCATAATGAAATCTAATATACAATCCATAAGAGATTGAATTAGTTTGTGATTTATTGATATTCTTTAAATAAACTTCGTGCCAATTTGGTAAATACAAATTGTTCTTGGAAAGACATTGCTGGTGTATTTGCTCCGCATCGCTACCGCAATGTTTGATACTCAAAATAATTCAATTTATTAATGAAACTGTTTACTGATCATTTAGCTACAACATGATTAAACATCTTGATAATGATCTAAATCAAATCTATTATATCAAATTTCACTTCCTTTCTTCAGTTTAAAATAAATAAACAAAGAACTTTTGAACATAATTTTAATCACTGTTAATCATTTCACGACGTATTGTGATACTTACTATATATGTATACTAAAATGGCTTGCAGTGGTTCAAGCATGCTTTGAGACCCATATCTACACCAATCAGACATGATGTAGAAAGGGAAGTTTTGTTTATTTGCTTTGCCTTCACTCTCTCTCTTTATTACGAGAAGTTTTGATAGCGTTCACTCATGTTGTTGTTTTAAAATTTGTCATATTTTCACTATTTTCTACTATATGCTGTTAGTACTTTTCAAAGAAAAAAGAAATGTAATGCAAGGACCTTTTTTACACAGCTCTATCAATAAAGGCTGAGAATATATAATAAATGTTATATTCTAAAGTAAATTCATAATAGGTAAATTCAGTCTATTAATTTAACTAATAGTAAATATTCTTATTTGCAGTTTAATTTAATACATTATATTCTAAAAATATCTATACATTCCAAAAGATAACTTGTTAAAATGTGATCTTAGTTTGAAAGTTTTCGCCCACACTTGCCCATAAACAATAAGGGTTATTTATTTTAAAAGAAAGTATTTTAATATAAATATAAGTGCCACTTGTGATCCCTCCCCTGTTGTTTCTGAGCTTTGATCTGTTTTGGACTGCATACCTGGATGCTATCCTGTATAATAAGTGACTATTTGCTGTGGATTATAGGACGATATCATAGTTTAACTTTTATAGTAAGACAAAATATGTTTGCAAGTTATGTGAAAGGTAGCTACCTAAATAAGTTTTGGATTAAATAAGAATTTAATAAACATTTATATCAATTATTTGTGTATCCTCAGTTCATCATGAAAGGAAGAAATCTTACCTTGCTTGGTGTACTATGGTGAAGTTTGAGGTAATGCAGATACTTTTCAGGGTAAACGAAATGGTAGAATAGGCACCGTTCACTTAGAATCGATGACTTACTGGCAGGGTGTTTTCATTTATTTGTTTAAAGTTGCTAAGGCAGCTAGAAATAAACAAAAGTGTGAACCTACATGAGGTAGATATAGTTTGAAAACCACATATTTAGATCAACACCATCAGATTGGGCTAAAGTCATCAATTTGTAACCCGCTTCAGTGGACAAATGGTCTAAGGCGTCATTCTCATGTTAGATTGACCTACTTATGACGGGGAGATTGAGATCCAAACAAAACAGTTATAACAAAACAATTCCTACTTTACCTTTGTACTTAGCATTTTTTTGAATGCAAAGGGCAAGTTCTAATGTTAGGAGAACTACTACTAGTATAATTTCAATTCATATAGATCAGTAGTTCCTAGAGGTGTTGCAAAAATTTATAATCAATTCCATAAGTATTTTATCATAACAATATTATTTTTTTAGTTGATATTAATTAGTGTTTCTACATTAAATTTTAATCCCAAAAATGTGTCTTTTCTTTAAGTAACCAAAACTTTCCTAACTCGTAACTTTGGGATATAAGGATGTTTCATACCACAAGTGACACGAAATATAGGGGATGCATCATAAGGTGCCAACCTGACAAAAATTTTGAGAAGATGTGTGTTTATATTTACTGAAAGCACCCACTCAACAAATAATATTGATATAATTAAGAATGACATTGAAATTTTATAGCCCTCATAATATCTGCTTGGATTTAAGGTGTAATATTAATATTTGTCTGAAATCTTTCATTTTTTATGTCCAATTTGCTGATAATAGGAACCTAGCTCTACTGATGGTATTTTACTATTTTCAATATTCTGTAGGCTATTGTAATTCCCTGCACCAAACAAGTTTTTGCACAAAGCACAATACACTCACAAGTACAATCTCTGAAGTCATGTTGCAATTTGTGTTGATTCATCCCGTAAAGTAGGTACTTATGTGTTAGATTTGTAACATTCTTGTCAATTGGGGTGATTAATATTTATGGTTAATAGAACCAACCTGATCACAGGCTGTATCTATGAATTAAATATCTAATGTACTGTACTAAATCATTTTATTTTGTTCACATAATCGTTTAGTTTCATATTTTGATTCACAAAGTTAAGTACTAGTTTCCATATTTTGATTCACAAAGTTAAGTATTATTTTCCATATTTTGATTCACAAAGTTAAGTACTAGTTTCATATCTACTGTACCCAATCATTTTATTTTTCACTGTACTCAAAATCCAAAATCATTTTATTTTATTTTATTCGTGTAGTTCCATAATCTTGAAAGCAATTATTATATTTTTTTGATATGAAATGCATGCACAGTGTTTTAATTCAGTTAAGTATGTGTTGAAAGCTTTGTCCCATTTTTTGTTTGATAGTACTATATTTTTCTTTGGTCTAGCTCCTATACCAAACATTGTATCATTAAAAGTTGATTTCTATAAATTTTACATAAGTGTGTATTCTTACCATTTTAGTTTGCATGACTTTATTGTGATCTCTATAAAGGCCTTGAATGCTATTAGGAGTGTAAAAATATTGAGCTTCAGAAGTCAAGAAACTGGTTTGAATCCCAGCTTTGTCAAAATTAATCTACATGTGATTTGAAAGCAGGCGAGTTACTAGTAATTCAAAGCTAACTTAGTACGGTCTTAAGCGCTAATAGTTATCATATGAAAATAAAATAATTTTAATATTAAACTTTTGAAACTAGAAAGGTTGGCTGCATGATGAGTGTTAGAAATTCTGATCTAGTAATCAGATGCAAATATATTGTTTTTTACAATGTGTTTTTCTTTTCTCTATATAGTCTAATGTTGGTGCAGTTGATTAACATTTGTATGATGTGAATCTGTATTTTATGTTTTGGAAATGTAGATAAAGATTTTTTTGTATATGAAATAGTCCAGTCATATTAGCCAAATATTGACATATAGTGGACATTGGACCCAAAGTTTTAAAACATGGTATTAATGTTCATTTTGGCATTATATTGAAGCAACTAAAAGTCCTAATATATACCTGGTGAGCTAACGGCATTATCTTGAAAAATAGGTACAATTTTTCTGATTTTCACTTGTTTCTCTCTAATGGTCAACTTTATTGAGATTGAGGTATTAATACAAAAGAAATATAGAAAAATCTCACATGTTAAGTATAGTTATTCATACAGTGCATGATTTTAATGTAAATTAACAAAGAAGAGTATGCCTAACCCTTATACGATTGTATTTTAGTTATGTATTCAATTACTAGACATGGAAAGAAAAAATATATTCTTCACGTGACCTACATTTCTGTACTGGATTAAAGATTACTATTCTTTACTTGCATGCAATGTCGGAGGGTGTGACACGGCTTCATATTTTTCCAAAAAAGGATACATTGAAGTGCTTTAAGCTACTGAAGGATCAGCCATGCTTACGAGATGCTGCAGAGACTTTCAACAGCCCTGAAGCTTTGTGCGAAGAAATGTGTTAGTGGGAGAAAGTTACATTCTAGCTTTTTATGGTGCACCTATTACAAAGATGTCTTCAAATAATCACCGATATAATAGTTTTGCTACATCTGCTACTCATAAAAAAGTTGAGCTGGCTTCTTCTCTACTACCAACCGAAGCAGTCGTCAGACAACACTGCTTACAAGTGTACCATCACATACAAAAGTGGTGTAAAAATGAAAAATATTCTGATATTTAGAGGTGGAAGAGGACTAGCAATGCCCTGGTACCTGTACCGATGAGTCAAGCTAGCTGCTACCCCAGATTCTTTGCTATCAATGATTTTGTGCAATTTCAAGTAACGACACACATCAACCTACGAGTGGAGAAAAGCTGGACCTAAATGCTCAGCTATCTGTGGCTATGGTCATGGAGTTTCTGTCTTAACGCTCAATGCTGTCTAGAGGAACAGGAAGGGCCAGATTTTGAGGACGGCAGCATAATGATGCTGACTCATTTCCCTTACTATTTGTTGATGAAGATAATATTGTGGACTAAACAAGGATGAACACTGCATAAACTACATATTTCATACAAAGTCTGGCATTATAATACATAAGTAATTATTATTTTTCATTATTCGAAATTTCTTGGGGTGACTATAAATATATTCAATTTCTTACACTTTAACAGCAATGTACAAAATAAAAATGGAGTTCATCGAAAATGATTTCTGTTTATTTCTAAACTTCACTGACCCGCCTCGATGGCGTAGTTGGCTAACGCGCAAGTCGTGTTGAGTTCGACCGCCGAGCACGGGGAGATTGAGGTTCGAATCTCGGTCGGGTGAACTGGGGGTGGTTTTTCCTAAATGGTTTACCACTCTCCCTCCACGCAAATGCGGGTTCACTTCCTCTAAATTCAACCCTCCCAATTCCTATTCCATTAGCGTAATTAGTACTTAAGCGTATAACCCGAACAGGTAGTAAGACGCGGTGCTAAATATAAACTTCACTGTATGCTTGTAGCAATATAGTTGTTAAACTATACAGCCTACAATAAATCTATTTCTAACTTTTTTTATGGTAAATTTTGTTGTTTTTCTTTTGTATAGCCTCCTACATCTCAATAAAGTTGACTGTTACCGTGATATACGTGAAAAACCTTAAATATTGCACCTATTTTTCAAGATGGCGACGTTAGCTCACCAGGTACATATCAGGACTTTTAGTCACTTCAATGTAATGCCGAAATGAACATTTATAACAAGTTTCAAAACTTTGGGTCCGATGTCCGCTATTTTTTCTTATGTGACTGGGCCAAAAGGTACATAAAGCAAGTGTTGGATCAAAACTTTATTTGGTCTCTATACAAGCTCTTGATTAATTTTAGGTGATTTAAATTCATTCATCTATTAATATTTCATTTTATATTATTGTTTTGTAATTTAACTACTCAATTGTTTATCATCATGAAATTTTCAAAGTATTAGAATATTTAAACATGTCAAAGTTTTTATTTTTTTTCCATTAGAAAACTAACATTTCTTTTGTTGTGTTGTGGTGTTGCAAGTATAGTTCTTCAAATAAACATCACAGTTTGCACTTGGGTTCCCAGATGTCCATATTTTGTATTTTGTGTTTTCATCCTCGTGACATTTTATGACTGACATATGTAAGGATTATATCATACTCATTGGTCTTCATTAGTCTTAGTTTTTAAAGGCGGGTTGGGGTAGGGGTAGATGGGAAGGGCACAATGCAAATAAATACAGTAAAATGGTACCATTTCAGGAATCAAAATCTGCTTTTCAAGATCAAAGACCATGTGTTACACTTTTAAATGATACTTTAAAAATATGCTCATATTACCGATTTAAAACTTTAAATTTGTTTTGATTAACTTTGGAATACAGAATATTACTGCTTTGTCTTTATGGTATTATATTTTTACCCTATAATCTGGGAGCCTTAGTTTGAGCACCCCACTCTTCAAACAGTATATCACACTATTTGGCATTTGGAAATGTTCTTATTAGATGGTTCATGGTTGAATGAAACAAATCTGCATGTCTCACTTATTGAGTCTCTACAAATTAGGTGCATTGTTTTAAATTTCCTATAGAATTTAAAGCTAGCAATAAAACTTAATTTAAATATAAATGCTTAAATTTCTAAATATAGTTATACATTTTTTTGCCAGGTGATATTCAGCCAAAACTCGGACTTGATAGAACGCCAGTCGAGCATGGCTTCATCTACAGAGGAAATGTCTGGCCCAATCAACGATTTGTCTGGTGGGTCACGCAGAGACGAAGGAGCTACTGAACAATTTGGAGTCTTCAAGGATTTCGATTTTCTGGAATATGAAAGTGAAAGTGTAGAGGTTAGTGGTTCATTTATACTTGTCTGTACAGAATAGTTTTTGAATATTGTTCGTTGCCAGATTAATTTAAATACTGCATCATAATGTAAGCAAGTGGCGTATAGGATGTACTTCATATCTTGGTTACAAATTTTGCAGAAACCTAGACATTTGATGCAAGAAATATACAGGAATAAATTTTTAAGGAGCACGCTAGCTGTCGCTAGGGCAATAGTTTAGGAATCAAGACCGAGTTGATATAGACACATAATGTGAATGGAAAAGGAAATAATTAGGGGTGTGCGAAGTGTTGAAAATTTGGACTTGTCTTCATATAGCTATTTGCTTCGACTTTGATTCTAAAGTTCAATTCCAGATCCAACAAATACAAAGCTTCGCCAAAAAGAATAATCAAAAAGTACATTTAAATTTATTATTTTAATTTTTGCTGTTATTTTAATCACAAATTAGTGTTTGCATAAAATAATTATATATTAAATTCTGTGATAGTAACTTAATTTATCATTATAATATTTTTATCCAAAATTAAACATTTTTTTAAAATATTTGAACTTCAATTTGGATTCGGGAATATTTCATAATATTCAATTCATTTTTTCTTCTAATTGAAAAACTGGATTTCTCACACCCCTATAAATAATCCCAAGGGTAGTGATGGAGTTAATGTTTGGAGGTAAAAGACCACAAGAGAGACCAAGAAAGAGACGGTAGGAGCAGATAACAGCAAGTATGCATGTGAGAAGTGAAGTATAGAGTATGAAGTATGAGAGTAAGGGAGGAAAATTTTTTAAAATTAACTGCCAAGACATTGGATTTTTTTTAGTTTGTCCATGTAAAATTAAAGGTTGAAAGTTATTTTCTAAGGTTTTATTTGACACTGCACCTGTTTTAGGGTGAGAGTACAGACAACTTCAACTGGGGTGTACGTAGACGGCCATTGAGCGACGGTGAGACTGAGCGGGAACCCAGTCTCCGCCAGTTGGAGGAGAGTATCAGTGAGAAAACACCCATTCTCAGTAAAAGGAGGGTGAGTAGTTTGTTCTAAAATAGTTATTATTCTCATTTATTATTCTCTTTACTACCATGAAAAATGAACACAAAATCACAAAATTTGTTCAAAATATTGCATTCATTATTTAATATTTTGTTGGAACACTCGGTCTATCTTGATGAATTACATCATGGGCATTGGCCTGGTTTATTAGCTGGAGCATTGTGTAACCTGTCATGGTGAGCTTGCTACCTTTCAGGTTAGGCGGAGTGTACATGGAGCATATCAATTTTACCTCGACATATGGCCATATTTTATAGGCTATAGCATGGTGGAATTACAAGGTAAACAAAGGTTACACGTTCTAAATTTGATTTAGTGTAAATGCTATTTATAATAAATATGTACTTAATTGACTTTCAATCTTTTTACCTAGCTGCCAAGTTATGCTAGACACCATGTTTTTTGTAGCGAGGTGTCGCTGAGGAATCTTCAGACGATGAAGTAGGGTCAGAGTCACCACTTGATGAAATAGCCGCTGCTCCTGAGTTTGGAGGGGGCTCCGCAGGGGGCAGCGGTGTCTACCCTCCCTCGTCTCTTAGCCTAAGTGAACATAATAGAGTTCGCCGGGACTCTGGAACACGTTCTGACACATCGTAAGTTGTTACCAGCCTTAGCATTAAATTTGTTATTGTGACCATTTTATTAATATTGTTTATTATAAGTTTATAAAATAATATAATCAGAAGATTATGAAGGAACATTGTTCATATTTTCATACTGCTATCCTTGAACAAATATATTTATTAATTTTTTGTTGGTGTAGTATGGTTCTCATAAGGTATCACTGGCTTTGATAATATAATTTTATGGTTGGTTAAAATATAATTTTATTTCATTTATAAAATGTGTAGATAAAACTAAAGAACCTTTTTCATAAACGCTTACTATACTGCCGACAATCCTATTTTGTTGTCACTGCTTCTTAATTCCTTCTATGGCTTGAGTCATCCATTAAATACACAAATAGATTAGGGATTAGGAAGGTAGAAATCTAAGTGATATAGACCCACATTTTCTGGGAAGGAGTGATAAACCATTTAGTAAAAAAACATGTTTAGTACACCTGACGAGGACTCAAATCTCGATCTCTCCCTCACCATTATTTCAGTCTTAACACCATGTGGGTCTGACAATCTTAAAGTGCTTGGAGTACTAATAGTGTGTGTATAAAAAGTGTAATACTAGTGTTAGAGTAATTTCCTTATATTACAGTGGGTCAAGTGCTGGAGACTTAGGAGATGTCACTCCATGTAACGCATCACCCAACTTGTCAGCATTGATGGCATTTCGCCCCATGATGCGTGATGATACTGATGAGAGCTATAGACTGCAGATACAGGTGCTACTAAACCAGTTGCCAACATCACCCCTCGACATCTTCCAGTTGTTGCATCGACTTATGAAGGTTGGACACACTCCAACAATGTAACATTGTACATTTTAGTTGATTTTCTGTTGTGATGCATCTCACTGCCTGTTCGGGTTGGACGCATATGTACTAATTACACAGTTGGTATAGGGTTGAGGAAGGTTTGACCTAAATAAAATGTACCCATATTTGCATTGAGGGAGCGTGAAAACTTTTTTTTTATAAACCCAGTTCACCCGACAAGGAGTCAAAGCCCAGTTTCCTTGTCATCACCACTTAATTCTATTGAATGAGTGAGGTCTTAGACCATTCGACCACAGAAGCGTGCTACCTTTTATCTGTCTACATTTTAAATAGTGTGTGTATGTATACAAACAATTGCAATAAACTAGTGGTTGACTGGAAGCAACCAAACAATAGGAAGGATTCTCAACCTTTTTACAATTACAAACTCTCAATGAATTGCCTCACACGTCCCTGAACCCCCTTCTTCAGACAGTCAAAAATCATCATCAGCCTCACCAGTCCTATTATGTACCAGTATGACTTTAAAATATACCAATAGCTTGGTTTTACTTTAATAGTAAAATTAATTAGTGCCTAATGGCTTGGAAATGTATAGTAAGACACCGTAGAAACACTGTACAATAATGTAAAGTAATTTATTGTGAAGGAAGCCAACCTGAAAGGATAGTTAGGTTAGGCCTAGATATAAAAACACACTTCCCTCTTCATTTTTTTCTCTTCTCAAACTATTGCACTATATTACACTTCACACATTGTTGAATTTTTGGAGATGTTCCTTTATCATTAGAGGAGACACATTGAAACAAACAAACAAACAAAGATAGGCTATCAAACTAGATGTTTCTAGAATGATTTGAAATATAAAATCATAAGGATTTTATTATATTTATTTATATAAAAACAGCAAATCACATAATCACAAAATAGCTACAACTAGTGATATTTTTACTGTTCAGAGCTTGAGTTCTATACCCCATTACTTGGTTCCCATACCCTCGGCTAAGAACCCCTTCAATATACCATATACCATTAAGTTTACTTTCTACTTAATAAAGTAGTTTGTGTAAATCAAACCTTGTGTAGTTGTTTAAATAATGATGTGTTCTAATAGCTTTTCGAGATCAATGAACCTCCACAATAGTAATCATTGAATGCTCTTAGGCATCATTCTCGCAATAGAATGTACTGTCAATGACAGGGAGATTGAGGTTCGAATCTTGTTTGGGTGTACTGAAGATGATTTTACCTAAATGGTTTTCCACACAAATGTGGTTACATTTCCTCTAAATTATTTCTTTCTAATCCTTATTCCATTAATGTAATAAATATATTTGTTTAAACAAACCCAGACGAGTAGTGAGATGCAATGAAAAATCATGTGCTTTTTTTTTATATATAACATTAGGTGGATTTGCGCATTGCTAACTATACTTTTAACTTTTACAGTAAATAATATATTAATTTAAATTTTTATTTTATGTCATATCAGCACTGAGTGTATCATGTTCAACTCTTTCTACATCCTAATATCTTCATACTTAAATTGATTGTAGCTTCATCCTGTATCCTGGTCTGTTGCTGCACTGTCTTACATCTCAGTGGTAGTAGTGACGTGACACAGGAAACGGTATATTGGCCGGCAAGACAGTCTCTATAGTAAGGATATTGATTTGTATGAACAGTGCAAGCGCGCTCAGGGTAAGACTGTGCAATGTTGTACTTGTGATATACTGTCTAAAATGTGCCATTATCGATCATTACATCCTTACCATAGGCGGCAAATACTGACATGGGTGCGGGTACAATCAAGACTGGTGACCTGGTCTAAAGCTAATTACTTAAAGAAAATGGGCAATACTAGCCTCAGAATGTAACTTGAACCTCATTTTTTATCTCACCCCCACTCCACCCCTCGGTATTTTCTCCATAATTTTTCTTACTATAGTATAAAATTGGCCCACTCTTATAAATATGATGCCAGTCTTTTCCTTTTCACCTTTCCTCTAGGTTGGTGAATCTTGTTGGGGTACCAATGTATGGGTGTGTTTCAGGACGTGTGCAGCAAAGCAGTGAGTCTGACGCAGAAAGCCTGTCACTACCTGATAGGTAGTGGTGCAAGTCCCCCATCCCAAGGTGCTGCATTGCTCGGCTCTCGTCTGGTGACTCTCACGGAGCTACTGACCACACGAGCTGACCCCCCGCATGTTTGGCTGGGGCCCAATGCTCTCTCCAACTCTAGACTCAACGAGCTGCTCAGGTTTGGTATGCTGGAGATACAGGAGCATCGGGAGACTTTCCTGGACCGCAGAGACCATGCCGCCGAGGTGGGTCCAATAAGTACATTAAAATTAGTTGACCTTAATAATCTTCCTGAATCGACTAATAATCACCACTGCTATTCAACATTGTAAGGCTATTCAAATGTTTTATTTCATTTTATTCTAACAACCCAGATTTTGGAAAGATTATTTTTAATGAACAAGATATTATGTAAAACTCATAAATTTGGTTTATCATGTACTTGACTGTATCTTCAAGATCCTTTCACAAACTATATGTATTTAATCATCAGAACATTTTATTCTCTATCCATTATTTATTTAGTAAGCTGACAAGTTTAGCGTGTAAGTTAATAAAAAGTAGTAGTTCACACTTTATATGGCTGCCACTGGACAAAAAGGTAGTGGCTGCCTCTTGAAAATTATTGATCGTTACCACCAAATAACTATAGCGAGGTTTTGTTCTATTGAATCTCATAAGGAGGGAGTGTGAAACATGCAACACAACTTCATAAAAGAGGGAAACCAAAAAACACCAGAGGTAGTTCGAGGGATTGGGCGGTAACGATAGATTTTCTCCAAGAGGCAGCAAAGTAAAGTGTGAACTATGTTTTACTTTTCATTATAAAAGCCATTTGCGTTTATTCCCTTTTATTTGTTTTTTATCCGCCTTTCCTCTACCTTTTTCCAAATATATATTACATAGGTAGTAAAAGTAAATTGATAAAGAATAATAGGACACACAGATTGGTTGTACCTATCCCTATTTTCTGTACCTTATTCTATACAGAGCTAAATTATTATGCTTCTTGATTGTTGGTTTAGTGCATTGATGCAGTGAAGACTATCATCAAGCTCCATATGTTGGGCGAGAACTCGGCAGATCTTGGGAACGAAGAGCTGGTGTTGGACCTTGGACGAGCCTTGTACAAACTGCACTTTCAATTGTTGCTACTGATAGAGGCTTCAAACAAAATGGTGGCTGCCTTGGCTGCGACAGCGAATAGTAAAAATGTAAGTTTTCTCTTTATGTACCTTCACGTGTGTGCATTATCACACACATACCTCCCATTGTATGAAATGTTTAAAAACAATGTGGGAACATTAATTCAGAATTAATTATTATTATTTATTCTGAAGTATAATTTTCTATATACTAGGGCACTCTTATGAGTAGTCAAATTTTGAGCTAAACTCGTCATTAAAGCTCGGAATTGAGATCAAACGTTTTGTTGACTTATCATTTTCGAGCTCCCTCTTGATGTATGTACAAATCAGTTTTTAATTTAGATGATATTGGCAGTTTCACTTATAAATCATTTGGTAACTTAACACGTTGTTAAAATTAATATCAAATTTCACATTAATAATGTAATAGAGCTCTAAAAACTACTTTTGATGGGTAGACTAATTCAATGTTTTCATCCATTTTGAGTTAACCTCGATTGACATTGCATTGCCATAACAAGGCAATGGAAATAAAGATAGAGAAGTAGGTCTCTAATTACTTAAATAATCATTATTTTTACTATTTTTACATGGTTTCTTTCTTAAATTATAATTTCATTTAAATTAAAAATTTAGTATTGAGAATACATAGGCTTTGATTGCTTTCAAACTCAAGATATTTAAAACTTGTATTTATATGTTTAGCTGCATTAGTTACAATTTAGTTATAGAATTATGTTGGTTAACCTGTCTAAAATCAGTGTTGATCAACATTGCAATAAATATTTATCCAAACTTATAACATTTAAATAAAAAAAGCATTTACTATTTCATATTGTCGGCTAGAAATATGTTAACCATCTTATTTTTAATTTTAAAGTATGAACATTAACTTTTATAAGTATTATAAATTGAATTGAAATAAATTTTGTAGTAAGATAATTTCTGGTGAAAGCCCATATTAGGTGCGTGTGTAACTGTGCATAGAGGAATGGCATTGTGACCAAAGAAGTGATCATGCAGGATTATTACATTAAAGACTAATAAACGAAATATGAAACATTTCTAATTTCTAACTGCTTGTGATTCTTACCACATTTTCATATAGGCTAATAAAAGCTACAGAGGCTTATTTTGAGGAAATATTAGTTCATTAAAACTTTAATTTTATAAACATTTTTGAGCTTGTTAACTAGTACAATTGTAATGTCTTTAAAGACATAATTGTTGAAACCATTTTGACTTTATTTCCATTATATTTTTTAGTGGTGTAGTTATTTTTAAATCATGTTTAACTGACAATTTTTTTTGGTCTTCTTTCTTAATTTTGTAAAAGTATTATTTCCTAAAATTTAAAAATCGTGTGCAGCGATGAAACTGTAAGAAATGTATGAGTAAATGAAGAAAGTCCGAGTTTGTTTTCTATCAAGGCCTAACCTAACTTTCCTGTTATGTTGGCTTCCTACCCCCTTACAATACATTACTTTACAGTGATTTAAATTTTTAAAATGACACCTAGACACAGGAATCAAAACTGGGACTTTTGTCTTAGTACACCAATGTTCTTACCACTGATCTATCTAGGAGCCGTCCTGTGCCCAGGGTAAGTGCTTCAACATTATTTTCATGTACCCACATGTTTTTAATATTGTATTAATGTTGGGCATATCTTGCCATTCTCACATTGTGAATGTTTGTGAACCCAGTTACAGGACGTGTCTGCAGAGGTATCAGCAGTGAAGGCAAATCTACTGAAGGTTCTGGAAGATGGTGGTGACCAGAGGACACCCACCCCAACCTCACCTCTCACTGGTGCCAGTTGTGACGAGATGGAGACAGTATTATTGGAGCTGGTACATGCTGAGAAGTGGGCAGCTGCGCTTTGTTTTGCTCGAAGGAACAGGTGACACTAGTATTACACTTGAAATAATGAGTATTTTTACAGACTAGCGTCAAGGACCTCCATTGTCTGAACTTGCGCCATTTGAATTGTTTGAAGACCAATAATTAGGACTAATGTTTCGCTCCTCTTGCTTATAACAGCTCGGAAACTATTTATTGTAATAGTTTCTTTAATTGGTGTTTAATAAAATAAAAAGTTAACCAATACCAGCGTATTAAATTATAATAGAGTGAATTGTTTGGTTTGGTTTGGTTTGCAGGGGTACATTTCCTAGCGATGTATTTCCGTGTTGCCAAGAAGATGACGATATCACAGGAATCCTTAATGTGTTCTGTAGATGCTTGGCCCATGAAAAGTCTGGTGAGTAAATGTTTTATTTAGGGTTTAATAAATCACAACCTTTTCTTATGTTCTATGTCATTCGTGATATAAGTTTTTCATTTAAAATTGAATACATGTAAAATAAATGCATTTATGAAAATTAGAAAAGTGGCATTGTATTAATCATAGCAAATATTTGTTATACATATTTTAATAATTTGTTTTCTTTCTTGGTATCCAGACTAAAATACTATTTCACCTTATTTTTAACCAAATGGGGTGGTAAATAAAGTTTATTTTTGAAAAAGATATTTTAGTAGCACACGTACAATGAAATTTATAATTTTATTGATAGTGCAGTTCTATTGTATTGGATACTGTTTAATGTTTTGCCTTTCAAATAAAATATATTCAGGATTGATGCAATTTTAAAATAGGCCTCCAGTCCAATCTTCATAAAAAAAGTTCTAACAGAAAATTTAAAGTAAATTATGTTAAGTAATGTTATTTGCAGCTCTTACTTTTGAGAGATATTATCAATTCCTAGAAAATAACACCAATAACATAGTAGAATGCTATCATTGGTCGCAAAAAGTATGTTTGTATGTTCTATAAGTTTCTTCCTGCCTAAATCCTACTTAAAACTGATGCCATTTACAAAATGACATAATATTGGATGAAATTTTCCCATTGTAAGGTGTAGGTGTTGTGTTTTCAGATATGTTTGTTGTTACAAGAACAGAACTAGATCTTAATGAAACATTTGGACAGCTGATGGACAGTTTGTTCCAAGTATTAGGGGCTGTAAATCACCTGGATAGTCAGGTACGAGAGCAACGTGAGCACGGGGAGTCGACTCTACGTAAGACTGAATGCTGAACTAGCAAGTCCTACTTTAAATAGATAATTGTGTAACTAGTTGAAGCAAGGAAGTATAGTCCTACTGGACAAAGCTTCTAACAACAACAATTTCAAATATCCCATATAAAATGAATTAATGCAATTACTTATTGCATTGATTGACAAATGTTAGATGTCAATTATACTCGTATTTCTGGCCCTGATATCGCCAGTTTGGATTAAATTATTTTTGAATACTCAAAAATCATGACAAGGTTTATAGTTAGTTTATTTAAATTATTTATTGTATTTTATAATATGTTCATTATTTAAATATTATTTTTAGCATGAACCTACTTTTTTTTTCTATACATACTTAAATTGATGCACATTAAAATCCTAAGAACATTATACACTCATTAAAGAATCTACTATTATTGCTATTATATGTTACCATATTAGGGAGCAGCTTGTTTCTTTCAGCAATTTTATAAAAATTATAATAATCAATACAAATTTCACTGTGGTTTGGAAATGAAACATTTATCATGCTCTCGTGCTCAGTCTAATTTCTAAGTAAAATTGTCACTGAAAGAAATACTTTGGGATTACTTACTTTAAAACTTTCTCCCCATAATAAACGCTGTGTAAATATGCTCATAGAATTTAAACTCGTTTATTTGAAATAAGTTTCCATATTTTAATAGAAAACAAGAGAGTTCAAAAAAATTCTGCCCTACGTCAAAATCGAGCTATTCTCAATGTTACCAAATTTTCCTTGAGTTTCTTACCGGGTCTTGAAAACTTTTATGGACAATATTTTGGCAGCACTCTCTTACAATTATTGTAATTGTTTATTTATTAATCCAAACAACTATTTTTGTTTTCTGAAATAGGTTCAGTATTTAACTATTCTAATTATGGTAGAGCTGAGTGTAATTTGTTTTTATTGTGTAGGTGTGTGTGTGTGTATATATATATATAATTTTTTTAATGATTGTTTTCTATTTTATGTTCCATATTTGGGTCAACATATTATATCACAGTGTTATGGCAATGTTTGGTTCAGTCTGTCCCTGTCCTTGCCGATGCATAGTATCTTATTTGTCTAGGGTAAAAAGAGCTTAAATTCAATTTGAATGTTAAAGATCACACTTAGTATTAAATACCATATTTCTTAAATAGAGAAGTTTAGAAACTAAATTAAATGTGTAAGTATTTTTTGTTAGTAAAGCAGATAATTTCTCAATCTTGTATTTTGTGTGATATATTTCCCCATGTAGAATAATATTAGTAAATATACTTCAATTCGTGTTATTGTAGTTACTGTAACTCTATAGTCCTTTTTTAATATTGAATTCATAAAATTATGAAAAAGTCTATGATTATAAGTTAGCTATTTATATAATATAGTAGGGGTGTGCAAAGCTTCGACTTAGCTTCGAAACAAATGTCAGCTTCGACTTGGCTTCGAAAAAAATTCTGGCTTTGACAATTATAAAGCTTCACCAATAAAACATTGATAGCTAAAATACTCAATTTATAGTCAATTAATCCCACTTTGAGGTGTTGTAAACATTACTTATCAATATTATTATGGGAAAAAAAACCTTAAGTAATTGACTTGTAAGTTGTGAAAATAACTTAATTTATCAGATTAAAACAGAATATTACAAACAATTGTGTAATAAAACAATTCCAAGTAATTTTAGTACACAAAGCTCTAGATAAATAGCCACATTAATATATTTTTTAATCCTAAGACAGCTAACAAAAAAAATTTGAACTTCATTTCGGCTTCGAGAATATTCGATTCGAATTCGCTTCGAAGAGAAAAAGTGGACTTAACACACCCCTAAAGTTTAGTAACAAAAGTTGTCAGATTTTTTTCAAATAATAATAATAAAAAGTAAAAATAAATCCCTCCCATATGGTTACTGGATGTGTTCATTGAATACAGAGGGGTATTCCAAATTTGAAAGTTCAATAGAAAATTGAGATTCACTTCCTTCTACTCCCCACCCCCACTAAGATTTTGAATCAAAATTATAATTTGAATCATTTTTGAATCTATTTTTTAGCTACTTAATAATTGCTGGAAAAATTATACTGTGTGGGAATGTCGAACTTTTACATATACCATGTTTTCTCGACTTTTAAAAACAATGTGTTTGACCTATCTGTAGCTCTTACAATAAAATTCATGTTTATACTTATTTCTCCTTATGATAATACAACGGTAAATGATATGGATAACGTGACATCCATGAATACGAGAGACAATTTCCTTCCATCCGTTTTCAGTATTATGTGGAATTATATTTCAAACATTGTGATACACTAAAAAAAAAAGGTGTTTAGTAAACAACAGCATTTTCATATCTTTGTGTTCTAGTCTACAAACTAATGTCGTTCTTTAGCACTTATGTATGTGATTTAAATTGTAAAATGTATAGAGAACGTTTCTGTGAATGTAATATTTTGATTTATTTTATATTATGAATACTTGATCATGTTCGTATACTTAGTATAATTAAATAATATTTGTTATCCTTATTATATATGTCACTTTTGATGGTTTATTTGAAAATATCAAATAGAGTAAATATTGGTTGACTTTGTGTTTATTTAAGAATAAAATAGCCGAAGCTATTATTCATGCTTTTTAGTGAGAAATTTTCCATCTATATGAGGTCACGAGATATCAGATAACGCAGCCACCTTCAACTCGGTAGTTGGCTTAATGCAGCCACTTGTATGACTATTATAATTGTAAGGGATTGCATATTTAAGAATCAAATAGCCGAAGCTATTATTTATGCTTTTTAGTGAGGAGTTCTCCATCTAGACTCACACATTTGTAGCCGACGATTTTCGCACGTCCATCACAGACTCCGCCTTAAAATATGAGTGAAGAATGACCCTGGGTACGGGACGATTCCTGCATAACTCAGTGGTTAGACCATTGGCGTACTAAGCCAAAGGTCCAGAGTTCGATCCCTGTGTCCAGGTGTCATTTTTCAATTTTCAGAATTTGTGTTTATTATTGAAAATTTAATTAAAAAAATTTTGATTTAGTTTTTAATGTTATCTGTCCAATAATTGCTCTTTGCAGTATCCTAGACATTTGCCAAAATGACAAAGAATGGTTATGCATAAAAACTCAACTTGGGTGCACCCAGCCTTACAACCTCCTTAAGTCAAGTTTCATTTCACCATAACTTGGTTCTTAGGAGAGACAGTTAAAGTAAAGTGAGTGCTAGGATTATTTTGACTGTGACCAGCATATTATTTTAGATGAAATGTTTAATCTGCTCTTGCAGGTCAATACTCTTTTTTTTCACACCCTTAACACAGTGTGGTTCAAGGAGTGTATTTTATTTCCACAAGTCCACTTGTGCCAACCTGAGTCGATCCCAGCATAAAATTCATCCCAATTGGCTTGCCAAAACTAGAATTTTTCTTTTATTATTATTGTTTGAAGGCCCATCAACACTATAGGGTCATTAGGGCTTTTTTTTTCTTTGAAAATGTAGTTCTAGACCAATAAAAAGTAACAAAAGGGGTATGCACTTTTGATTTTGACAAGTATTCTTGCGTTGTCTTACCACCCATTCAGATTATATGCTCATATACCAATTACTTTAATGGGTTAGGGATTAGGAAGGTTTAATTTGGAGGAAGAGTATCCACATTTGCACAGAGAGTGGGAAACTAATGAGGACAAACCACCCTCGGTACACCTGACCAAAATTTAACCATCTCCCCTTCATCGACAGTCAGAGTAACACAAGGCTAAGACCCGCCTCGGTGGCGTAGTTGGCTAACGCGCTAGTCGTGTTGAGCCAGACCACCGAGGACGGGGAGATCGAGGTTCGAATCTCGGTCGGGTGAA
>CABFWB010000009.1:543596-560494 GCA_902151455.1 Timema bartmani
AAATGGTTTTCCACTCTCCCTCCATGCAAATGCGGGTTCACTTCCTCTATTCAACCTTCCCAATTCCTAATCCATTAGCGTAATTAGTACTTAAGCGTATAACCCGAACGGGTAGTAAGACGCGGTGCTAAATAAAAATAAAAAAACACAAGGCTAAGTATTTTTGTTCTATTTTCTTAAATTAAATAATTTACTAAGCTTGGTAGTCAACAACCTTTAAAATAATAAATCAGAAAGATGATAATACTTAGGTCCTTGTCTATGAAGGACATTCTAATGTAGGGTAACAAATAGAGGAATTAACCCACCATAATTTTCATAGAATCATATACAAGTCCCCACAGAAAGGGTCACAAATTGAACATGTTAACAATGAGCTAGCTCTGTCCTTCACTTGCTGTGCAGATGTTGCTAAGACGTTAAGTATTTACATTTTGTTTATACTAAAAGGTAGCAAAAGCTTACTTTGCATGTTTCCATTATGGCGTAGCTTATAAGATAGATCCATAACTTCACTTTGCAGGAAAATACTTTTTTTAGAGTAAATGGGTGTACCAAATATGTTAAGGCCACTCAGAATTAGTGAGAGCATGTCAGCCATGTTCTATAATTTGAAAAGAGTTTTAAAAAAAACATTTATTTCAAACAACAAAGAAACTATAATTTACAATATTTACAACATAACATACAAAGATGTAATACTACAAAGAAACATTACCTAGTAATTACAAACTTAATCTACTTATTGGATTCACAGTAAATAGAACCAAACAATATCCAAGTAATGCAGTAAATTAATTATTCTAAATCTATTTACGAGTTAATTTGCATTTCCCACACATAACTTAACTGCTGGACACACTCCTTGTGCCTATGATTCATTATTTATTGTTAAAACAAGATTGTTTATAAATAAAACTTTAAAAGGAAGATTGTACATTAAAAAGGCACTTTTTTTCCCCCAATTAGTGTTTTATCGAAACAATGTACACCTCAATTCACTTAGGTAGGTGTGATTTTATAATAAAGAAAAAATGAAAAATAAACTACTAAGAGTAAATTTGATCAAGAAAGCCCACCTAGGGAAAGAGGAAAAATGTGGGAAGAATCCACTGCACAAAGGTGATATCTTACTTTCTTCTGTCTTCTAGTATAAATAGTCACACACACATTTTAACACAAATAGAATAATATTTCCGCATTGTTATAAAGGACTTAAGAGTGGCCCGAAACCAAACCTAGGTATATGCAACTGACCCATTCCATCCTGGTTTTAGGTGTGGTCTTGTGTTTGGTATTGAGGTGCACCAAGTCTTGACTATGAAACTGGCACATGGACTTAAAAAATTGTGTTGCCAATTATAATAATAAATTTGTATTATATCAAAATATTCCCAATGCTAACTTTCATTTTAGATATAAAGACAGTTGGGGCCAGTAAGAACCCGTTTCCATAAGTGTCTCAGCCCACAGATATTTACCTTACTTTGGTGGGTAATAAAGCTCAACCTGGACATCACTTTATGGTGTGATTTTCAGTATTTTAATTTAAATGACGATGAAATTAAGTTAAGTTGTTTAAATACAACAAAATTTAAAAGAGGGAGTGTACCCATATTTGCATGGGGGGATAATGGAAAACAATTTAGGGAAAACCCTTCTTCACTTCACCCAATCGTGATTCGAACCCCGATCTCTTTGTTATCTGCAGTCTAGTCAAACACGAGAGTGACACCATTGACTATGTGACCATTGAAGAAGGCTATTTCAAAGATTGAGCATAGGTTTTACATAACATTTAGAAAAAACAATAAATTTCAAAAATCACTTCTCACACAAACACAGATAATTAGTAATCTATAACAAATAGTTTTTTTTTTCTATTGCAGTGCCAAGAAAATATGATCAAAATAAGAGAAATCTTTTAACATTAGTTTTTATTCACGACAAAATATATAAAACATCTGTACAAAATAATTTAATTTGTAATTTTTTACATGTGTGATAGGAATAAATATAGGCTTTTACAATGAAAAAGGAGCAACAGTTCACACTTCACACTAATGCCACTGTACAAATTAGAGATTCGTCACCAGAAGTGATTTCTCTACATAGCTTTTGTCCTATCAAATATATTCTGAAAGGAGGGTTAAATGTATAAACCAATTTTCTAAAAAAAATCACAAAAGGTCTTGGTAAAATGCTCGCCTCATGACAAGATGTTCATGGGCTCAAACCCAGCCAAGCTTGACGGATTTTTCTTGAGCGATAAAAATCCGTAGCATAACTTTCTTCAAAGAGGGGAAGTAAAAAGCCTTCATTGCCATGTTGACTGTGGCATGTAAAAAAAAACCCTGGAAAATATGTGAAAATAACTTTTATCGGCAAAATTAGTAGGCCCTTTCGCTCTCGGTCATAGAAATTAAGTGTGAAAGGCAGCAGGGAACCACTGCACTTTTCTTAATTCCCATAGTATTGTTATTATTAGCACCTCGTCTTACTACCTGTTCGCGTTACACGCACTTACACTAATGTGTAATGGTAGGGTGAGTGAGATGAAATGGAGGAACTACAGTTTAACATGGGATCCGAACCACGGTGGAGGCCTGGAATTCCACACATTCACAAGTTGTGATTAATACACGTCTTGACAGAGGTGAAGGAAGGATTTGGCAATCAGATAAATCTGTGCCAGGACCGAGGATTCCCATAGTACATGTGATTTCTACCAGATGGTGCTGGCAACACAAACCAGCCGAAGTGCTGATCTTATGCCTAGGGCTAGATGGCTATAAATCACATCAAACCAACCTTTGGGTTGTTGACTTAAGAATATAAAAAGATTAAATACTGTATAATGGAAAGGAAGTAAGGATATGAAAGTCAACTTACAACCAAGTTTAAATAGATAATCAGGCCTGAGAGTGACAGATTTATGGGCTCAGCAATTTCAATTTGAAATCCTTGTAAAAGGCTATTTCTTTGTCCTGTATTGTGTCCCTTGTGAGGAATCACTCATTGTTTTTAAATGTGCTTTTGGGGGGAGGGGGGGGGGACTCAAAAAAGCTGATATTGTACAGATAACCATTGGAATGTCAAGGTCGGTCTGACTTTGAGCTATATGGTTGTTTAAGGGATGGGAAAGGCAGCTCCCTGTAGGGCTGATATAAAACAAAGAGATTAGTGCAAGAGAGTATGAAGAATACCTAAATGCAAATGCAAAAGTTTAATATGTATATCTTAAAAAATCATTCATAATTAACTCCTTGGTAGGCGGCCAGTTTAGTTAACTCTAGATGAGTATGAAATTGATGGGGATGTTTCATAAAAATAAAGTGCCAAATCTACACACCCAAACTTATTTTCATGAATGCTTTTTAAAGGCTGTATTTAACCCTTTTGCTGCGTAATTAATTTTTACTTCTTACCTTCAGAAATGTAAATTATAGGTCAAAAATTTGAAATCTGAAAATTTGCATGATGATCATGATTATGATTAAATAATGTGATTTTCAACTAGTAATGCATTTTAAATATTAAATTTAGCACCACAGTGTCTATAAATCGCATAATAATATATATTTTATATCGATAAAATTGTATATGTCACATTTTATTTATGTCACATTTTACCCAAATGCAATGTTATTCTGCTATCAGAACCATTCTTTATTTTACTTTCATCCCACAGTAGTGTCAAACTAATTGCTAAATAAGGATTTGACAGCCCTAATATTGGCCTAATATGGTCCAAATGTAATAAAAAGAAAATTTTTGAAAATTAGTATACATCAACACAACTTGAACAATTTTGTGCTACTTTGGTACTTTTCTCAGTGTAGTGTTGTCTATAAAATCATATATTTGTCTTAGGCATGATTTCAAAATAAGAAATAAGTCAAGAACAAAAATAAAATAGCAATCCATTAATCCCTCAACAAAGTTTTCCGCCACATAAATATTGCACGTGTGCTACAAGTAATTAAATGCGGAAGTAAACAAGCGGTACTACTGTTATGATTTAGCAGCTGTTAACTGGCAGTTCTCGAAATTAAAAACCAGATGTCAGAGGCGCACGTGCATGCTAGTATGAAAAATTCAGCGTTTTAACACTCTTGTGACTATTTCCGACTGTTGCAGCAAGGGTAGATAAAGTTTACAAGTCGTGGGGTAAAGTCGATTTCCGCAGTCAATGGGTATAATTCTGAGATCGGATATATCCGATTAACGCAGCAAAAGGGTTAAGAGATAATAAATTGAATAATAATTAATTGTTCGATAACTTTACAATTATTATATTTAGAAATTAATCTTATAATTTACTAGGGCTCAATATTTTTTTATTATTTAAAAACAAGCTGTTTTAGATTTTAATACATTTTTTTTTCATTGTAAAAATACTTATGTGCACATCATTTCAAGTATATTTATTTATTTACATAACCCAAGTTCGGTTCAATTCGATACTTGAGAAGTTTACTTGAGATTGGCATAAATAAACAAAACTTGACGTCACAAGCGGCTAAAAGGAAATGAATATAAATAGTATAACTTCAAGGAAATCTTTCTAGTGATTTACATCAAAAGGGGTTTTCCTTAAAGTTATATAATATAATTTATCATTGGTGTCCTATTTTTGAACAAGAGCATAGATGAAATTTAACGATAGTGCTTAGGCCTAGTTTCTGAAAAATCCAATAATGGTCATAAGAGATTGGCAAATTCAAACTGGAGGTTGACCTATTTTTGGTGGTCTACCCTCAGTGGAACTTGATGGGACAGGTACATCCTCGCCTTGGTCACGAGGCTTATTCCACTCTCGCAAGCCTTCTGGCAGTGTTGTGTCCTCCTCGAAGGAGCCTGTGCCCTCAACAAACTCTTCATATGTTGATTTTTCAGGAAATGGTCGTGGGCCTAGTAGTTCAATTAAGTCATCACGACCCAGAATTTCTGTCTTCAGTAGCCGTTCTGCCACCTAAAATAACATACTTATGATATTACTTTATATGGAATAAGGTAAAAGAAAGGTGGATAGAAACATACAAAAGGCGACAAACACAATATGGATTTTACAATGAAAAGAACACAATTCCCACATTATGTTGCTACCACTGGACAAAGAGGTAATGGCTGCTCTTGTAGAAATCAATCATTACTGCCCAAAGATATTAATATAGGGAAGAAGGTAAAGGAAAGATTGATAAAAACATAGAAAAGGTAACAAAAAGAATATAGCCTATACAATTAATGGCTTCCGCTTAAAGAAAACCGATCCTTACCGCACAATCCCCCAACCTAGGTTTTATTTCATGGGAACAACTCATCAGGAGGTAGTGTGATCTGAGCAACACATGTTCCTAAAAGTGGGCACCAAAAAAACAAAAGGGAGAAAAAGTTTGTTTTATTGGTACCCACTTTTAGGAAGTTGCAATGGGATTTTCACACTCCCTAATGATAAGTTTTGATATAATGAAACAGATGTTGGGGATTGGGCGGTAACGATCAATTTTCTTCAAGAGGCAGTCATTACCTACTTGTCCAGTGGCAGCAATGTTAAGTATAAACTAAGTTCATCTTTTTATTGTTAGAGCCATAATGTGTTCGTTCCTTTTATATGTTTCAATCCATCTTTATTGTACCTTCTTCCAAATATAACAAAATACCTCAAAAAAGGAAATGAGCTTTTTCTTAAAGAGAAAAACAACTTCCTAAATAATGCAAAATTTGTAAACGTCTGCAATGAGTCTTGGTGCTCTACCATGTAGCAATTTTTTTTAAAAACACATGCTGTATTGGCTCAAATATAGTATGGCCTCAAATATAATATGACCTGACATTATGACAGTAACAGAGGTAACAATGTTGCCACACTTTTTTTAAAAGTAAAAGTTAAGTGAGAATAAAATTACCTTAATTATTATTTAAAGCTACCAGTCCTCACTTACTTGTGGATCTGTCATAGTTGATTTTTTACCAGCAACACAGCAAAAACTAACACTGAACCACTGAATAGAAATATTAGACACCCAAAATTACAGCCAGCCCATAACTCAACACCTGCCAATTATCTATTTATATGCGGTGTCAATGCGGTGTTTTTTTTTGTTTTTTTTTTAGTTGAGGTGGCCTTCAAAAGGTCATTTCCCCATACTCCCCAAATCCTGTGAGCTGTCCTACTGATTAATAAAATAGAACATTAAAAAAGAATAGTAATATTCACATATAGACAACTGACCTTGACAATGTTTTCCTTCTGTTTGGTGAGTAGTTCTGTTGTATGGGTGTGTGCCCTGTTGATAAGGTCACGAACCTCACCATCAATGAGTTGGGCCGTTTTCTCCGAATATGGTTTCTCTAGGACCATTTCACCCGGCTGTGGCATGTCAAAACTAACATTGCCGACTTTCTCGTTCATACCGTAGTGCACAATCTAAGAAGGAAATAAGTGAATACAAATGGTTACACTGGGAAGAGACATTAAAATTGAGGGAAACAAATTAGTAAAACAAGAGAAAAAAGCTTTATGGAGGTAGAAGAAAAGATAAGGCATGAGAATCATCGCTACCAACCTTAGGGGAATGTCACAAGATCACATGGCACAAATAAAAGTAAAGGGTAAATTAATGTTAATGTTGTATCTGAACATTTTTGCTTATTATGGGCCCTAAAAAGTAAATTACAGATTAGACCCTTGAACCTCCCAAATTCTTAAGGTTGATCAAAATTATAGATTTGCGAGATTTTTTTTCCCCCTTAATTCTTAATTTGTTTTAGAGCTCTCATACTACTACTTCTCCGTAGCTTGGTCAAACATAATTTCGGGCCAAACTTAACAAAAGGTAATTAATTACTATTTAAATGCCATTTTTATTTTCTATAGCAATTAAGAGTTCCCACATCAGTGATCGCATGGTCTAACGACTCACTCACATTAGTTTTGATTGCTGGTGACAGGGATATCAGGATTTGAATCCCAATTAGGTGTGCTGAATGTGTTATTTCCAATCTCCCTCCAAGCAAATGTTGGTACATTACCTTTAAATTATACCTTCCCTAATACCTATGCCATTAGTCTAAATATGTGGATAGCCTGAACTATTAGTAAGATGTGGTGCACAAAAAACTTAATATAATATAGTAGGGGTGTGCAAAGCTTCGAAACAAATGTCAGCTTCGACTTTGCTTCGAAAATAATTTCCGCTTCGAAGCTTCGTCAATAAAACATTGACTGCTAAAATACTCAATTTATGGTCAATTATTGCCATTTGTATATATAATATAAAACAATATTTTTTAAGAAAAATCTTAAGTAATTGAATTGTAAGTTGTAATATAACTTGATTTATTATATTAAGAATGAAATATAAGTAACGATAAGTAAGATAAAACATTTTCTAAGTAATTTCAATACATAAAGTTTAATAAACAACAATATAATATATTTGTTTAGTGTAAAAAAACTCACAAAAAATTAATTGAATTTCGATTCGGCTTCGAGAATATTTCATATATTCAATTAAAGTTGGCTTCAAATTGAAAAAATGGACTTTGCGCACCCCTATAATATAGTAAAGTAAGCATCTTATTTATATTTATAATGATTTAAATTTTTTTATTCTGAATTTGTAGGCAAATAAAACTCTGGTTCTTATTTTTGGCATGTAATTAATTGGATGGGACATATTCTGCTTAGGAAATGAAGATGTCACTACAATGGATTTTTTTAAGGTATTTAACGCACACTTTCTGAACTGACTGATTATATTAGCACACGAGAATTTCAATAAGCGAGAGTGAAAGGGCCTACCAATTTTGTTGGGAAAGGTATTTTCATGTATATTTCAGGGTTATTTTACATGCCACAATCGACTAGTGACTGACAGCTTTACTTCTCCTCCGAAGGAAGTTGTGCTGCAGATTTTTATTGCTCAAGAAAAATTTGTTAACCCTGGTTGAGTATGAACCCATGATCATCAGGTTCTTAGGCGAGCACTTTACCCCAAGACCACCGAGGTTAACTATAACATATTGATATCAAGTTTGCTTCTTTTCTCTTACTTTAATTGAACTTTTACTCCTGCTCTCACTAATTAGTTTTATCCTTTTCATAATTTCAATATTTATGTCTAAAATTGAAATAATAATTTAGCTAATGGGCCTCATTAGTCATTATAAAAGAATTATTAAGATTTGATATTCTTTTGATATGAAATTATTTGTTTCACAAATACATTGTAAACACTGTTAATTATTAGCTTGGACTAATAGTGTATAAAACTAATTTTTTTTAGCACCGCGTCTTACTACCGATTTGGGTTATAAGTTTAAGTACTAATTACGCTACTGGATTAGGAATTGGGAAAGTTGAGTTTAGAGGAAGTGAACCCACATTTGCATGGAGGATGAGCAGGAAAACCACCCCCCAGTTCACCCGACCAAGATTCGAACCCCAATCTCCCTGTCCTCGGCAGTCTAGCTCAACACGAAACCAGCATGTTCGCCAACTATGCCACTATAAAACCAACACTAGATAAACTTTTAGTCAGTGGAGTAATCATCAAGTGTCTCGGTAAGTTATCAATGGATGTCACCTGAGCGTATGCACTCTGTGTGATCTTCTTGAGGTCATCTTGGGCCCCTGTTGTGATCCTTCCAAAGAAGAGTTCCTCTGAAACCCTCCCCCCTAGGGTCATACACATGCGGTCAAACAATTGCTCCTTGGTGTACAAATACTGCTCTCTGGGCAAATACTGCGCATAGCCGAGACCCTTACCCCGAGGGATGATAGAGACCTGAAACAAACAAAAGTGTGAGTTTAACAACACCCAGTTGAAAACAATTTTTTTTTTAATTAATTACTTAGACATAATTAAGTTTTATTTTTATTAGAGATGGGTCAAATCCACTAAATTACAAATATGAATATTCACTTTATCCTTGAATCCTGAATATATAATTCAAATACACATCTTGAAAAAAATTACTATAACAGAATAATAGAAAGTAAAAATTGTAGCTAAATGTTAACATAATTTGCTAAAATGTATTCAATATAATATTCTTTCTTTCAGTTAAATGTTGAATTAATAGTCTAGGGTCTGGTTAAGTTTTTTCTGTATGTTGACGATGAAACACCATATGTAGTATTAAAACTCTAAACCCATTCCCCAATTCAAAATTTTTAATTATTATAATCACAAAATTTTCAGGTACATCAGTCCCCTTCTTCAAAAGAAGAGAGTAAAACACCAAATGGACTATGACAGCATGGCTTACAGGTAGAGAAAGTATTGTGATCGTCAAAAAAATCTAACTCGAGATTTTGATGAATCTCATAGTTTCATGACTCCCCAAATCAGAAAATTTGGTTTTTGAATTTCTTTCAGTCTGTCTGTACCTCCGACTAGAGCCTAAACTATTTTACCGATTGGGCTAAAACTTGGTATCTAGGGTTTTCATAGGGTTATCCCCCGAGGGGTTTTTGGAATTGGATATCTAACCCTGAAATTAAGGGTAGTTTACTGAAGGGAAAAAAGATAAAAAGTCGATTTTCTCAAAATCGGCTCTAACGATTTTGATTAAACTTCATTTCTAAACATTTCTAAATATTCCAAACAAAATGGCTACTCTCAATATTTCTCTCAAGATTTTGATTAAAATTTGTATCTAGGCATTGTTTAAGATCACAAATAAAATGGCTATTTTCATTTTCCTATGAAATTACTTTTAAGGTACTTTACAGAAACGGAAATCTCTATATCTCCGCAACTATTTTAAATACTAAATAACTTACCATTGCAAAATTGTAGTACTATTAAAAATAAAAGACTTTTATCCAAAATATATATATGAGATATTCACAAATATATTAATAAAATTCTGTGAGCTTTGGTTGAAGAGAGATACTACTTAAGTTTTAATGCAATGATCCTCTAATGCCAAATAGTAATTAAATATAAGTCTCTCAAAAAGTTTGTTAGTTTTCCTTAAACCTCTTAGGAGAAATGTTTGTACAGCAATGATCTAACTCCATTTTAGACTCAATAGTCAATATTTACATTTTTTATTGGTAAAAATGTATAAATGAGGAATTTAATAGAAATGCGATGGATGACCTGAAGATGTGCAACACCAAATAAAATGTCAAAAATTCTAACCAGAAGTCTAAATATTAATACGAAGTGTTGACCCTTGTGGACCCAATATCGATCTTTTTTATTGGTCCAAACGTACAAATGAGGACATTAATTCTTTAAAAATGAAATTATAAAATTTAAAACCGGGACTCAAATTTTTTTTTACATAAGTATAGTGCAATTTATGCTTGGGTTTGCTAGTGTATAATTTTTTCGTTTCTCATATATTATGAGTTTTGAGTAAAATCTCCATTTTTAAATAAAAGAGCGATAAAGTCCGTACAGAGTTCCGTATCATTTTTTTTTTTCCTTAAGATTCTGTATAACAATTTAAACATAGAAAGGACAAAGACTGTCTGTGTTTTACTCTCTTCTGCTGAATAAGGGGACTAATTTATCCTGAAAACTATATAATTATGTGTTTTGTTGTGTAGGTAACTTGCAGCTAGCAAAAGTTTTCAGATCCACTCTCATGTATCCATTTACCAAACCCTATAATATACAAGACCATATATTGATTTGTGGTTAGTCAAAACTTTCCCAAGAAACTATTTGTTTTTAATTACCGTAGGTTTTCTTTTAATCATTTTTACATCTTCTGCTAGCTGTCATTTACTACCACTCATATGGTGAATGGACTCTAGGTATGTATTGTTTGGCAACCATACACACCTTGAGCAAAGGATCAGCATACTGAAGGAACCACCCAGCGACGGCATGACCGGCCTCGTGATATGCCACCGTCTTCTTTTCTTCAGGCTGGAGGACGTTTGTTTTCTTTTCCATGCCGGCTACTACTCTCTCTATTGCCTGTTCAAAATGAGGTAGGTCGATTGAGTCCTTCAAGTCTCTAGCAGCTATCAACGCCGCTTCGTTACAGACGTTCGCAATGTCGGCACCTGCATGTGATACACTATATAAGAGAATCCAGCTTCCATACAGAGATACATCTCTTGTCTAAGAGGAAATATTCTTTAAGTTGATTTATGGTGAGGATACACATTAAGTTATGTTTGATAAACTATTTTCTATTAAAAATATTACAAAAAGAACATAATACCAAAATTTAAAAAAAAACATTTCCATATAGGCACAGTAAAATACAATCTTCAAAAGCCCTCATCAATAAACTACATTAATGAATGTATGGATTTACCCTTTCACATTAATAAATTGACAGCCAGGGACTGGATGTTATGTCTGTCCTAGTCTTAAGTTAGATTATAAGGCATATGAAACTACAACCGGTATAGCAAGCTGGTAGTGGAAAACATATGACTTGAATAAAAAACTGTCCCAGACTATAGGCTGGAAACAGTAATGGATGTAAAGTAAAGTAAAAACAATAAGAGTATCTTAATGACTTAAGTAAACAAGCAAAAGCTAATTTACACAAATTAAGAAATAAAATCACCAACCTGTGAACCCAGGCGTTAATGCAGCCATTTTTCTGGCCAAATTCATTTTATCTAGATTTGTTTTCAGTGGTCCTAAATGCACTTTGAAAATTGATGCTCTGCCTTTGATGTCAGGGGCCGGTACAAAAATTTGCCGATCAAACCTTCCTGGGCGAAGAAGAGCTTTGTCCAAGATATCGACTCTATTGGTAGCTGCCAGTACCACAACATTTGTTGCAGAGTTGAAGCCTACAAATATATATACAAATTTAAGTGCAAAGTAATTTTATGGTAGATTCTGAAAAATTAACAGTCTATTTCTTATGGAGTTAATTAGTGTTGGGCTGCCATCTTGTCTGGAGGAAGTAATATTGTTCTGCAGACTAATAAACAATCAATACATTCGTCACCCGCTTTGGTGGCTGCAAAGTCTTATGTGCGTGTTACTCTCACATTAGATTAGACTCCCGATGACTAGGAGATCAAGGTTCAAATCTCGATCGGATGTACTGAGGCTGGTTTTTCCAAAATGGTTTTACACTCTCCCTCCAGACAAACGTGGGTATACTTCCTCTAAATATAACCTTCCAGATCCCTAAAATCATTAGCTTAATTAGCACAGAAGTGTATAGCCCGAATGAGTAGTGAAAAGAAAAAAATACACTCATCAGGGATTCAAACTTCCAACTGTCCTTAATGAAAAACTAAACCAAACAAGTTTGACGTCTTTGCCTTTCCATGGATGCAGGTTTTTAATTTATTTAATTGAATATGTAAAGTATGAGAACAGAGAGATTTACACAGAGTGAAGAGAAGCTTCCTGTAGGTCATTGTCGATAGTGTGTTCTTTTAACAGCCTAAAAGGAACTAAGTTTGTGAAAAAATTTCCCATGAGCACTTGATTAAACTCTTGGTTAACTCTCTCACTTCAAGTTACCATTTATAGTCTGGTTTTTATTCTACTAGGAGCGAGAGAAAAGGATCATAACCCAAGCTTCGTAGGCCAGAGTCAAGCATGCTAACGCACAACTGACCCTGTTGGCGTGAGAGGAATAATCTCTCCAGATAAATATATTCCTTGGTATTCAGAGTGTACTATATAATGTAGCTTCTTACCATCCATTTCAACAAGAAGTTGATTCAATGTATTCTCCTGTTCAGAGTGTCCTCCAAAACTTCGACCCCCTCGCTTTCTTCCAACAGCATCAATCTCATCAATAAATAAGATACAAGGAGCATGCTTACGGGCCATTGAAAACATGTCTCGAACCTGAAAAAAAATTAATCAAAATAAATATATTGGCTTCATAAAGCACACAAATTTTAGTGAAACTAAAATGAACTAAAATTCCAAATAGTGCCACATAATATTTATGTGAGAAAAAGAAGCATCAAATGGGTTGATTCAATCAAATATAAATAGAAGAGCTGTTGGGTAAACTTTAGTTTGACAAAAACCTAAACTCCTTATCCACATGAAGTGTAGCTGTCTACTCTCCCTAGACACATACACCCCTCTCGTACCAGACAAAGGGTAAAACAATGACTTTTAGTTTGCACATTCACTGTTGGACAAGATTTACTTAATTCAGTCTTGTCCTTAACTACAGGGGAACACAATTCTTGATTATTATTGCTATCACTGTATCAGGCTACTAACCCTGTCCCTAGCCTAACACAACAGTTGAACATGCCATTAGAGTTTTTAACCTAAAGATCAAACTTTTAATTCGAGCATTAATATAATAGATCATATAAATTCATAATGGTAACCAAAATGGTATGTACCCTTGATGGTCCAACACCCACGAACATCTCGAGGAACTCTGAACCTGATACTGTGATGAACGGAACGTTCGCTTCACCTGCGGTCGCTTTGGCAAGCATTGTTTTACCTGTACCAGGAGGGCCTGAAAAAAAAATCTCCAATAGTTTAATGTCTTCATTAGACTAGTCATTGTTATTTAATATGCATGATTAAATTCAGTTATATTCTTTAATATAATTTAATATATGTGATACAATTCAACTATATTCTTGAGTGTAATTTAATATTTGTAATAAATTCCATTAGATTCTTTGTTACACTTCCCACTATGGCTCGACCAATCTCATCGATCTGAGAGGCTTACCTACACCATATTGGTCCCTACCCTAATTATTACCGACACAGCGAGCGAAAAGGGTTCCTATCTTAAATCGTAGATTCTGCACCTCAGCTCCTCTTTGGAAACAATTTTTTAACTGGACTTTGTCTCTGTATCCGAAAACGGGAAAGGAGAATTTTTAGAATAAAGGGATAATTAATGTTGGTGATCATAACACACTGTATTATCATTTATTTATATATGTATATAATCAATGTAACTTGTATTATTCATTTATAATTTCAAACGACTATTCCAACAGACTGTGCTGGAGTGTTGAAGGCAATTTTATAGTATATGTAACTTATCAGACTTAGGAGGAAGAGAAAAAATTAAGCAAAAACCTTTTCCATAACTAAAATCTAATTTATTTCAACCCTCTCTCTCTATGGGATAGTGCCTCCCTTTACAGCTCCCCTGAACATCACCTTTCATAGGGTAGAGTCAGCACAGGCTACTCTCGCCATTCAGTACTGAATTCTCTACTCATCGATGTCTAATTCTCAATCCAGAGGAAAACATGCTTGCAAACAATCAAAAGAGTTTCTTAACATTGTCTCCAATAATAGCTGTACCTCTGCCGATAAATCCTTACTCCCCTCTCCACTCATTGGTTCAATTATTCCTCAATCGGACTACTCAAGATGAGGAACTATCCCTCGCATCACCAACCCTATGTTATATTCCTCTTCTCTCCAGACCCCTCCTTCTCCTCAGGAAGACCCTAAAAAGTACAGAAACTTCTATAAACGCTGCATCTTTCGTTTTCTAATGTACTTACGACAATGTACTTTTTCTTCTGACACAACTTTGTCTTCTCCCCTAACACCTCTAAATTGGGACTTTGCAGAAATCATCAAAGAACACTCACTAGTCAAAAAAGGAAAATCCTTGAGAGCCCATTCAATGCATTGTACCATGATTATATCTCCCAGAAAACCTAGCCGAGCGTATCAACTTTAATGTAATTTAATATAACAAAATTACATGAAAGCGAAATTGGAATAGAGACAAAAGATAGGTCTATATGTTTGACAAAGAACAATATTGTTGCACTATCTAGTGGAAACATTAGACATTTAAGCAATGCTTCTTAACCTTGTATTAGATGTCGATAAAACTCTTGAGAAGTTTGGTTGAACACGATTTAAGATGACATGTCAAAGAAGTGTTGAAGCAAGATATTGATAAGGTAGGGAGCAATTAACTAATAATAAATAGTGCATGTCTCACACTGCACAATTTAAATAATCATTCACAATGAAACTTAATGATAGCCTAACTCAAATAGATTGGTTTTTATTTCTATATGTTAGCCTAACCTCCTTACTCTAGTATATAAAATCTCTAAAACTATTTAAGTCAAGCAATCACTAAAAAAATAATTGTTTTATTGTATATTTTATAACATATGATAGGCCTAAATTAATAATAAATTTTTATTGTACAGATCTTTTATTTAAGGATTTAAAGAATTAAATTTTGATCAAGTATAATTAAGGGTGTGATAAGTCAATTGGAAGCAAAGCCAAATTGAATTATAACATTTTAAAAGCTGAATCGATGTTAAATTAGTATAGAAAATCTTTTATGATGAAATATCATCTTTCACACAATTATATAAATCTATGTATTGAGAATCACTTATGTATATCAGAATGCTATAGAGCAAACATAATAATCAAAACTTTGCATACCTCCAATTGAAATTAATAATGTGGTGTTGTTAATGAAGAATACCTCAATAGCTAACACCAAAAAATAGTATGTAAAACAAGTGTACTACTTCACCTGTTAATAGAGCTCCTTTGGGAATTTTTGCTCCCAAGTCGATATACTGTTGTGGGTTTTTCAAAAAATTTACAAACTCCATAATTTCTATTTTAGCTTCTTCACAGCCAGCTACATCCCTGAAAATATTCATTAAAATAAGCATTGAGTATAATATTCAAACGCCTAAACAATAACTATACTTGTCATAGAATAGAAAATATCTCGCTATAATAGAAAATTGAAATAATTATAAACATTTCAAAAACTCTTATAACTATAAAATTAAATATGAAAAACTCAATGATTAAAAAATTGAATCATAAACTAACAAAATCATTTATATTTCAAATAATAACAATACACACCTACTTCAGTCACCGCACAGTCTAAGGCATCGAGCTTGCAATAGACTAGACTAACGATGACAAGGAGATGGGGGTTTGAATCTCGGTCAGGTGTAATGAGGATGGTTTTTACCAAATGGTTTTCCACTCTCCCTTCACACAAATGTGGGTTTACTTTCTCTAATTTAAACCTTACTCATCCTTAACCTATTAGTGTAATTAGTACATAACGTACAACCCGAGTGGGTAGTAAGATGCGGTGCTAAATAAAACACTACACAGATTAAGAAGTAGGTCTATAAAAAGAAATGAAAGAATTTCAATAGGTTAAAAATTGACAGCTGATTCTAATATAATTCTATAGTTAATTAAAATCTATTTATATTAAGAGATTACAACTAACCTAAATTTAACGCCAATATCACTTGAATTAATCAGTTTAGCAGTTGACTCCATTACTCCACCAAATAAGCCACCACCTTTTCGACCCCCACGACCTCCCATCATATCGGCTGATCGGCGCATCATATATATCAAAAAACCTGTAAAATAAGATGTAACACTAATATGAGTAGATTGGCATTATTAAACTATAAAACTTAATACTTTTAATTACCAGTAGTGACTATTAATTAGGGCTGGGCTGAACAACTATTTTGTTGATCATGCTGATGCTGGTTTTTTGTTGCATATTAGGTTGATCACCGATTCTGATTAATCGGTTTACTTAATTTAAATAAAAATTGACTCCATATTTCTCATGGTTTAGTTTGTGATAGTTTTATAAAGCAATTTTATGTTGAAATTTGTGCATATAATATCATAGAAAATATATATTAATTTTAGAAAGAAAAAAAAAGTTATGTTTATTAAATTTCTTTGAATTTAAATAAGGCTAATTAAATTTAAAATAATTGTAAAGATATCAACAGCTGATGAATAAATTTAAGTAATGAAATAAAGATAAGTCTGAAATCCATTATGTATTTTTGAAACCTCTGATAGTTCTTTTAGTTTTAACTTCCCTTGAAACATCCCCAGTTTCAGCTTCACTCAATGACCTTTCTATTCTCAACAACCTCTGGGTCCCCCCCCCCCCCC